>VXBJ01006734.1:92969-133309 GCA_013400055.1 Nycticryphes semicollaris | reverse complement strand
TTCATGGCACCGAACGGCACAAGCTCCCAGAACGGAAAGCGCCGCTTAACGGCGGAAGCGGCTCTTATAGCCCCGGCACCGGAAGCAGGAAGAGGGGCCCAGACGGGGCGGGGGGGGCGGGAGGCGGACGGCGAGCCGCGAGGGACAAGATTACCGCCGGTGTGGCGGGGGCCGGGCGGGGTCTCCGTCTCTTCACGCCCCGGTTCCAGAACGTTCGGCGGCAGCGCCCGGCGGACTCACCAGTCCCCAAAGAACCGCAGTGCCCGCTCTGGGCGGCCATGTTCCCTCAGGGCAGCTGAGGCGCTGGGCACCACTGGAGCATCCCCATCCCGCCATGTCACCCCCTGCACTACACTTAAAGGGAGGGCATGGAACCGGCCTCCGTTGCAGGCACTATCGAGGCCAGGCAGCTGGGACAATGAGCTGGCACCGACGTTGCCCGGTGCCAGCCCTCCCTGAGCCCAGGGGAGCGTCAGTCAAGGCCGCGATGTGGAGCCTTCCTGTTGGTCAACAACCCTGCTCTGCCAAGGAGAGTCTCTGCGCATCGTGGACTCAAATTGATTTACAGCACACGGTGTTTATTGACAGTATTAGTAATGTACCATTCCAGGACGCGGTGAGGACTTAAAAGCTTGCCAGGACCTTGAGAGAAATGCTTGAGTGGCATATTTGTTGGGGGCAGGGATGTTTTCCTGTCATCCTGGTGCTGGAGCATTCATAGAATGGTTCAAGTTGGGGACCTTAAAGACCACCCAATGCCACCCCCTGCCATGGGTAAGGGCACCTCCCACCAGACCAGGTTGCTCAAAGCCCCCTCCAACCTGGCCTTGAACCCCTCCAGGGCTGGGGCAGCCGCAGCTTCTCTGGGCAACTTGGGCCTATGTCTCACCACCCTCACAGTGAAGAATTTTTTCCTAATATCTGATCTAAATCTCCTCTTTTTCAGTTAAAACCATTATCCCTTGACCTATCATTCACGTTGAAATTTCCACTGTGGATTATTGGTTCTTCCCTGAGCCCTGGGGTCTGCTCTTAGCTGAGGGAGACTGGACACGCAGCAGCAGCGCTAAGGGCCAGGCCGCTTTCGCCCAGGCCAACAGAGGCTGAGATGCCCATAGGATTACCAGGAATGGCAGGTGGCCAGTTGGGTGGCCACCACCACTAACACCCTGTGGAATGGCACAGTAGGATGGGGAAAAGCTGCTGCCAGCTCAACACCTCGCTTTATTTGTACATCAACATCACGACCTTTGGCAAGCCACTGTGGGTTCCTCTATGGACTGATCGACAACCCACATGCCCGACTGCGTGTGTGTGTACCTTTAGCAATAAGGATAGAGGGCAAGATCTGGCAACAGCTCAGGCAGCCCACCCCCTATGGTGGTGGATCTAAGAAGTAGGTTAGAACAAATGACGCAAGGAACCACTTATATTTTGAAAAGACCATAGGAACTTGATCCAAAACACTTGTTTCAGTGCTTTATCTCATCATCTCGCAGAAGGGCTTGTGTTCCACCACTGGAAATGATGTTTTCTGGGTATGAACAGGAACCTTGTGGTCCTTACCTGCAGCAGAATGAAGAGAAGAAATGAAAAATGACCTGTTATGGAAAAGAACAAGTGAGTTGCATTCACCTGGGCTGTGTTCAGTTCCAGAAAGCTTGCAGCAGGCTGGGGATACGCATTATATTTGTTCCCCACTGCCAGGACTCTGGGGTGGCCCAGGGGAAGGGCAGGAGCTGTGTCTGGGGTGGGATCTGTGTTTGTCTTGCCTGTTTTTGTGCATCTCTGCCCAGTGGGACCTCCCCATTGGGAGAGAAGTGTGGGGTGTGGGAACTCAATGTGACTGGGGTGTATTGAGTGCTCTTTTGTTTCCCAGCTTCTGAAGAGGCTGAAATAAGGGGGTTCATTTGGAAGGTGCATGAATCAGCAGTCAAATACTTACAGTGCTGTTTCACTCGATTTTTTGAAGCACTGAAAACAAAGAAACAGTCTTGTTATCTTCTATATTTCATGGCCATATGGATATTTTTACTAATATCTTGTAAGTGAATACTACCTTCCACCTTAAGGTAGCTAATAGTTGATTTATCAACTGGGAATCCTAAAGCAGAAGGTAGCGCATAGCAGTTCTCTTACAGGGGAAAGCAACACTACAAAGTAGCAGAGAAAAGGCTAAAAAATGCTAGGGCGTTGAGAAAAACATTATTATTTTTCTTCCTAAGAAAATAGAGCTTTCCATACCTTAAAAATTTTATCTTTTCGAGCCACAATTCCGAAAAGTACCGTGACTGTAACCACCACAACAGCAGCAATAATGGCCTCCTTGGGAAAAGGAGGTTTTTTATCTGTCGAAAGGGAGAGGAGGTTGAATATGTGACAGATTGGTACAGTAATATAAAACAACATTTCACTGCAGAACTGCAGAAAGACATATTTCTTTTCCCATGGCTTGGCACTGTTCTCTCTCTGCTGTCCACAGACTGACTGTGTGGATTAGTCCCCTGGAAGGGAGGGGACCAAGCCTGTATTCTAGCAGACTGAAGGAAGAATTGGAGCGTCGGTCTCTGAAGAAGAAGATCTCCAAGGCACTCCTACGTGGGGGAATAAAGGTGTCCAGCTGTATCACTGACACAGGTAACGATGCTTTCCTCCCTGGGGAAATGCAAGGGGCCTGGGCAGTGGGTGGGAATCGGGTGCCTGGTGGGTCACTTCACTTTGTATCACCTGCCCGAGACCTGAGCATTCAGCCCTTGCAAGGACTCCACCTCCCTGTTGTCCATTTGTAGTCACTTCTGGAGGACAACTACCCTCTCTTGCCTTAAGCAGCTCTTTCAGCACAACAGACTATATGGTCAGAGTAAGGAACTTCAGGTAAGACCTAAGGTTCTTTGAACTACACTTGGATGTGCCCTGTCAGCGTGGGAAGTGAGACCATGGGATGAGCCTGCCTCAGGTCACACTCATCAAATGCCTTTGAATAACAGGAGGAGCAGGAAAGGGCCTTCCTGCTGCTGTGGTCCCAGGCACCGTTGCAAGGAGAGCTCCTTGCTTTTGCTGTGCCCTCAGAAGTTAATGTGGGGAATTTACCACATTCCACTTACACTTTTTAATATAAATGGATTGCTATAATTAAAAAAGAGAATGGAGAGTTATTTATAAAGCTTATTGTTTGGCAGCAGCCTTGTTACCTTCAACGATCAGGTTGAAATCCTTTCTCCCATTTCCCAGAGCAGATGTTGCCACACAAGTGTAGGTCCCATTGTCAGACTTCTGTACTTTTGTGATCGAGAGCTGAAAGACCTCACTGGTCTGGTACAGCTGGTAACGGTTTTGCTTTAGGGTCAAGAGCTCATTGTCCTTATACCAAGCTGTTTGGGCTTGAGGGTTGGATTTGGCATTGCAGGACATAGTGACATCTTTCTCTTCTTCAACGTGGAGGGACTCTTCTCCAGTCAGCTGGGGAGGAACTGTTTGCAGTAATGCAGTACAACAGCTTGTTAATAATGCTGCTCACTGCTCACCATTTAACACAAAATAAGTTCCCTTTACAGGTCCCTTGTGCACCACGTTCAGTGGTGTAACACATGGCAGTTGTGCAGCCTTTAACGATCCCTGGAAACCAACAGGGCAATCAGTGGCAGAGACAGTCACTCCCGTGACTTCCTCTGCCCTGACTTGTATCCTAGGTGGAGGCAGGGACGTATCCACAACATCTTATTTAAAGGCCCACCCACCCCCCATAAAAGAGGCATTAGAGCAGGCCATAAGCACCACCGTGCAGAGGGAGTGGCTTATCGTGCGAGTTATCTTTCTAAATGCATTTTTTCTTGGTGAAGGCAGCATACGAGGCTGCAAAACATCCCCACCTTCAACTAGCGCCCGGACACCCAGGAGCTCAGCCCGTGAATTCCTCCCGCCCCAGCCATTCCGCAGGGACATCCACCTCTGCAACTCACACTGAACATCCAGGGTCACGGACACCCGGATGGACTTGTCCCGTGCCAGCCTGCACGTGAAGGCGACTCCGTTGTCAGACTCGGTGACTGGGGATACGCAGATGTGACTGACGTTCACTTTGTTCCCGTCTTTCAGATCCACTTGCCCACCTCCTCGGTACCAGAGCAGCTCCTCATCCTGGCTGCTGTTCTGTACCAGGCAGGAGAGGGAGACGGAAGGGCCGGCCATTGTAGACAGGGAGAAGTCGGCAGCGTGGTTATTTACAGACAGTTCCAAGCCTGCACAAGTAGGAGAATGAGGGCACTCAGCATCCTAAACTTCCCACAAAAGCTGCCTGGATAGGGATAGCTTCTCCAGGCCCTCCACCTGGCTTCAGTCTAGCGGCTGGTTTTAGGTGGGACTTTAGCTTTTGAGACAAGAAGTTGTCTTCATCACAAAGCCCCCTCCACGGTTATTTAAAATCAAAGTCAGGCTTTTGCAAATGACTGCAAGAACACCAAAGCCTGGCCTCTAATAACAAAACAGCTGAAAACCAGGAGTGGAACACAAACAGCAAAAGATCATCCCCATCCCACCGGTCTCACTCACCCTCCCGCTGCAAATCACCCTTGCAGCATACCTGTGCCCTCCAGTGTTGTGCTCATGGTTTGATATGCTGTTTTTTGGTTGGAGCAGAATGCACTTAAGAATATAAAGGAGTTAGTCACCCCCTCAGCTGTTCCCCCTCAGCCCGAGCCCGGCTGCTGAAGAGCTGCAGCTTGTCTGCTGTACAAACCTCAGGACATACTGCACAAAGAACTGGAGTGGGAAATAACTATTTGGCAACAGGCTGAAACTCGCTACTGTAGCCCGTGTCATAGATCAATGAAGTAAAAATATAGCTCAGAATATAAAGGCACTATAGTCCTGTGAATATAAAGCTCCCTGTCTCTTCCCCGGTGTTCCCAAGAGGCCAAAGCTACCACAGTTTTCAGTTCTTGGAGCAGGTTTGAAAACGGTGGCCTCTTTGTTGTCTTTCTGTGGGAAAACTTCTTCATCCTTGTGCAGCTGCCATGATAACGGTGGAAAAGGCCGAAGCTTCCCCATTCCCTTCCCTGCTACTCTCAAAATCGGAGGCCAGTTTTCCGACAGTCCTCTGGGCATGACCTCTGGAACATCTGGAAGCTGGGATGCTGGTGTGGCACATCACCCCGGGCACTGCCCAACCCCAGACAGTTTTGAACGTCGGCATGATGGACAAAGCCACCACGGATTTTTTTCTGTCACTTACCTGTGGCTGCACAAGCCAAAAGGCAAAGGGCAAGGACCGGCACTTTGCAGGGGACGGCGGGGCTGCGTCTCGGTGCCATCTCGGAGGAGCCCAGCAGGCGTCTGTCGGAGAGAGGGTCACCACATCACCGCCTCGGCTTGGGGCTCACAGGGGGTTAATTACTTGCTGCCATCAGCCACCCTAGGGAGAGCCCTTACAGACAGGGACAGGGTCGCCAGGGAATAAACTAAATGGATTTGTTGCAGGACCTTTTCCGGTTCAGAGCAGAACGGAGCGGTTTTACCTCTCTAATCTCTGTTGCAAGAGCTCGTTGTCTCCAGTCATCCATCTGTCAGGGGAACCTGTCTCTGGGTCGTATAACACCCGACTTACCTTGGGAAGAGTTTCTGGAGAGGCTGTTTCTGCTAAGAAATGTACAGCCCTTTCCCTTCCTTATTTATAAGGTCTGAATTTTCATCTTTTATGGTAGCTCAGTATGAAGTGAGTCCATAAAATGGGTTCAAGGCCTCGTTCAATCCCTGGATTTCTCAGCTCTCAGAATACTGAAGAGAAGTATTTGCTGGGCTTTCTGTTTTATGAGACTTGCTGAGGCAATGAGTAACTAATGAGAGAATTCCTGCACCAGCCATAAACACCTTCAGCCAAAAATAATATCTTTTCCCTCTCAGCTTTCTGGGTGTCTATGACGCTGTTTCAAACTGTAGGAAGTTTATCCTGGGTTATCCTAGAGCAGGAGTAGACCCCGATTTGCCCCTTCCTGCCCGAAGCTCTGTTGTTGTGTTCTCCTTTGACTGAAAAATGAGAAAATGGGCTGATTCAGACTTTGAACTGCACGCTGGCAGGGGAGAGAGCGGAGACGCTGCTCTCCGGTGTGTGTCCCCAGGGCTGCTCACCCCAGGGCACCCCTGACGTAGAGCGAGGGTCCCCCAACTGCTGGGACATCTGGATGCATGGGCTGCTTGTCTGCTAAAGCACTTGGCTCCGGGGAAAACAGTGTCTGAAATTGCCTGCTTATACCTCAGCAGGGAGATGGTGACGTGATTGCAAAGGTTGGGGTGCTCACAGCCTCCAGAACACGTTCTCACAACCTTCAGCGTCCCCGCAGACAAAGGGCACGTCCCCCATCAGGAACTGGCTCCGCAGAGCCGTAAAGTGCATTTCACGAGCAGGAGGAGCCTGGGACATGTCCTCAGCGTTTCCGTCACCTGTGGACGTGGTGGCCCAGCTCAGCGGCACGGAGGTGGGCAGCCAAGGCTCCTGCTCTGCGGTTGCCTGTGCGCAGAGAGCACCGGAGCACACAGCACTATTTATTTGCGGGGCTGTAACAGACATGGGTCACCTTTGGGTGTTTCTTAATATCACTTTTTTCTGTGTTCATTGGTTTAGCCTTAAAACTAACAGGGAATCGTTTTCAGTTAAAAAATTGTATGTGTACAAAAGTCCCTTAAAGAGACAGCACTCAGCCTGCCTTCTAGAAAACTGCTGTTTTAGAAATTGGTGTCCAGCCTTTAACTCACTTTTTACCTTCCCACTCAATTTAAGAAATTTTAAGAAATACATTTAGCTCCTGCTACCATTTTTAGGAAGTTTTATGTCCTGTCCTTGGAGCATTCGACCAAATCTTGGCACGGTCCCGTACAAGCTTCAGTGAAAATGCTCTTCCAAAGAGTAAAGTGATCTTTGTGGTTTGGTATTAAACTGGGTTGAAATAGAGAGGGAGGGGGAAGGAACGCGCTGGGAAACGGCTCGTTGGCTCCTGCCAAGATGTGAACCAAAGGCAAGAGAGCACGGGGAGGTCTGGGCTCCCTCTGGTCACTGCAATGATACTCCAGGAGAAGGAGGAGGTGTTTAGGGTAAGGGAGGATGTAAAGGATGAATGCATGGAGTTTGGGGGTATTTGGTTTAGTCTATAAATGAGAGTAAGAGAAAAGCCTGTCAGGTGACAAGCTGTTCTGTGGTGGGTCTGTCGTGATGCGAGGCACAGCAGCACATAGGACATGGGACAAATTCTGTCCCAGGTTTGTGGCAGGTCTGTGTGACGGGCAGTGAGGTGAGCTCAGGTTGATCTGGTTTTTGTTTTTTAAATGAAGGCAGTGGCAGCATTCTGTTTTGCAATGGGCTTTGAGATCTGCTGAAGGAAGAGAGACTAGAAAAGCAAGGTGTTACTTGGCCACCTGCACCGAAAGGCAGCATTTTCAAACTGATAAGAATTGCTTTTGCAATGACTTTTTTAAACTTTTCTGTTTATTCAGGGCGTAATTATCTCGTGGGTGTCTAATTACTGAGGTCTAGGGTTTTGTGAGTTGCGTTATGCACCTTTCCATTACGTTTAGGAGGGACACAAACCTCGTGTTCCAGAATGTAAAGCAGCCACGAATGACTCAGACTGGGAGGAACCTCTTTCAACGAGGCAGATACTCCGTAACTCTCCACCCCGAAGGATCCAGCCCTCTCCTTGGAGGAGTTTGGATGGGGCACTGTCAAGGCTGGATTAGACAGAGCATGGGCTGGAGCCAGAGCAATCCATCGCACCGGTTCCTGCTTGTCATCCTGATGTCCAACAGTGGTCCAACAGACCCAGAATAAGACCTCTCTGTTTAATATGAGACTGAGCAGCCCCCAAAGGAATTAATTAATAAACACTGGTCTATTCCTGGGTGTAATCCAAGCCTTAGAAACCTGAGAAGAAAAGATGTAGAACATGATAGAGATTGGGCAGAAGTTTCTTTTCCACTGGGTCCCCGACTCCAAACTTCACAGCAGTTCGGGTTCCACGTGGTTCTCCCCAGTGCCTGCAGGGGCAGGGACCACAAGGTGTAACCCCCTGTATTTTCACTGTCAGACAAGGACTTGCTTTATATTCAGCAGCCTTGTGAGGGCTGACGGTTGCTCCTGGAGTCCGGGATCTGCACAGACGTGTGGAAGCCAGGGATGGTATCTATGGGTTGGTTTGTCGGGCAAAACAAAGCCCGTAACACCGCTGTAATCCCGCTCCAGAAAACATGTTTCTGCAACAGCACCCCAGGCTCTGCTCAGAGGCTGCTCCCATCTTCCTTCTCCGTGTGGTTCCCTGCTCCTAATCCCTTTTTAATATGCGGTGCTACGTGTTTTGCAACGCTCCCATTGTTGGAGAATGACTGTAACACCCAAACCCACTGCCTCCACTTGCCAGATATCGGGGCTGGAAAGCAAGGCTGCCAGGAAACACGACTTGAGCTTACTCAGCGCTCCTGTTCCCTCCCACAAAACCTATTTTTCCCCCAAGTATAAAGATTACGGACATGTGATGTGCCCTTATTTCTCAGGCTCCCAGCCCCGTACCCCGTGTATCTTCCACTGTTGAGATGGACAGATCTTAAGTATATTTTTCATGATTTCGTTAATAATTCTATTTTCTGATGGTCTTCCTATAAAAGTTCCCACATCCATTGAACACCATTGAACGATAGGTGATTTTTATTCTTTGGCAGGAATAAGAACAGCAAAAAAGAGCACAAACTGAGTGAATATTTTTGATATTTTAAAATAAATATATTTTAAAATAAATTGCTTTCATTCAAATGAAAATGGTTGGACTCAATGATCTCAAAGGTCCCTTCTAAATGTGAAGATTGATTCTGTGAAATGAAAAGTAGGTGTTAAGGAAGAAACAGACCCTGAGATAAAGCACAAGAGAAGCCCTCAGGAAGGCCAAGCTCCAGCACAAGTGTTGGACGTGGTTGCCATCTACTGGATACCCACCCACGGGAGCTGCCAGCCCGGCAGGGGTGCGTCTGGGAGGGTGAGTCACCTTCTGGGAGCCCTGGAAGCAGGATGAGATCCCTGTGATCGCCAGGGCAGAACCTCAAAGACAGTCAAGCCTGCGGAAGGCCACAGCAATGGACATCAGCGTGGAGTCATGGACAGGTCTGCCAAAACCTTTGGGCTCAGAGGAGGAGGAGGATGCATTTCTGAGATGGTTTGGTTTTTTTCCCATCTGCGTTGTGGGAAGTCCCCTGTGGAGTCTGTGCTCCTGGTGATGCAACAGGGAACCGCATCTTGGGCTTTTACTGATACTGCTGTACTCGTATTTCTTTTTCAGAAGCGTGAGCAAATTAAACTTAAGAGAACCTCATCTCTTGAAAATCTCTCTGGAATCGTCACTTTAAACAACCACTCCGGGATCTTTTAAAGTCTCCCTCTTTGAACTGAATGCAAGAAACGGAACCACCTTCCAGGAGGGCAAGTCTAGCCTTTAATTAAGGCCATTGAGGCACTTGCCAGTGTTTTCCTCTGCGGTGAAGAAAGCAGTCAGGGTCTGTAGAAACCCTTAGGGCTGTGCACGACAGCCCCACCAAACCACTGCAGTGCAGTAGGCACGCCTGGCTGTTACCAGCAGCCAGCACTGGTCTCCCCTCTTTCCCAGCTGCTCTAAGAAATATGGTCCCAAATAAAAGGAAACGTGAAAAGAACTTGGCATTAAATTAGCAATACGGGTCCCCTGCAGGAGATAAAAGTGACTTATCTCTATGAAATTCCACTTAAATATTGCCCCTTGTAGTTTCCCATCTAGGGAGCCCTGGTTAGCAGCTTCAGGCTTTCACACCTAGCAGCGCTCAGGGGAATTAATACCATTAATCTTTCCTTTGCATCACGCGCTCCTGAAACTCCATTTTCTACCCGATTGAACCAATTTTCTCCTGCCTCAGCCACGGAGTCAGACTGTATCGTAGTGGAGACTGTCTGCCAGGTTCCTGTGACTTTGTTCTTTTTCTGGTCAGAAAACCGGCCTCTGCCACCGACGGGCTGGACTTTAAGGGGGTTTTGTTTCCTCTGGGAAACTTTTATTGACTGAGGATGATGCTAAGCTGAGTGCCTCTTTCTTGCCTGATTTAGATGGTCTCTGATGGCCAGTCCAGGACATTCCCTAGCAGTATTCCCAGACCTGCTTCTCTTTCAAGACTGTATTCTGAGCAGGCTGCTCTCCAGCCTAGACCTCGGATATTTTTGTCTACCTAGGAACTTTCATCACCAGTGGGATTTCTTGGAAGTGCTCTGCTGGAAAACCAAGTGCTGATTTGATCTTGTGAAGTGCTGCCAAACAGTATTAGCAGTTTTAACTTCCCTGCTGTGGCGTCATCCCGCGTTCCTTGTGCAAGGAATCTGCAAAGACTGAGCTGCTCCATCTTTCCAGTTCGTGGGGAAGCATTTCCTTCCCAGTCTTTAGGAGAAAGACCTCACTCCTCCTCTGTGGCTAGAACCACTGCAAGAGGGTCTCGTAAGGCAAAAGCCACAGCCCCTGAGGAACCACCTTCTCGAGGGCTGGGCTGAAGCATGAGCACAGGGCAGAGCTGAGGAGGAGGAAGAGGAGGCTTCTTGCAGGTTGGTCCCTAATCTCCAGTCTTGATCATGAAGACAGAGCTCTCTTAGGTTGTCCCAAGGGAATGAGAAGGTCTCCTTTTCACCGGCTGCTGAGAAAAGGAGTGGATGAGTCATCAGTCTCCTGCCACATGCTGCTTTTACAATTGGTTTGTTGAAATTCCAGACAACTGGGCTTTTATCAGCTAAAAAGGGAAATGAGCTCAGTGACTCTGTGTAAATCCAGAGCAATTTATCTGTAGACTGAGGGCTTAAACCTATAGAACTGTGATCACTTCTGAGACAGCCAAATTCCCTCTGGAGGTTCCTTCTCCCTTTTGGTTTAAGAACGTCCTGATGACCAAGGTCTTTTGGCTTCTCCAGTTTAATTAGATCTGGGGCATCTTTTTGATGGATAATCCCTGTTTCCCGCTTGTCCCTCTCCTTAATGACTGCGCAGCGCAGATGAGCCCCAGGAAAGAGAAGCCAATTTACTCTCCTCTTCCTTGGGGCCCTTTTTGATGCTGTACCACGCTTGGCTCACACAAAACTTTGCATCATCTGATCTCTCAGGCAAAGGATCCCGGAATGCAGGGAGCAGAGAGAGTCATACCACTGGCGGTTCCCCTGAAAGTCAGTTTTATGTGCTGGACTCGGAGCGTGTGTCTCCAACAGGAAATGCCAGAGCTGGGAAGCAGATGTCTACATTAGATAATACTGAGAAGTTAAACAGGAATAGACACGACCTGCTGTCGGAGATGGCCACTCGGAACATTCTATGGACCGTGGGGCATTTTGCAGAGTAAGCTGTTTGGCTTGTTATTCCTTATCGTCCCTCCTGCCACAGAGAAGGAATTAGCAAAGATCTGAATGGAGGAAACCCTGAAGTAGTATTTATATACCTTCTAGGGCACCCAGTTCTGCAGCAGCTCACCATACAGCAACGGGCAATACAGGACATCACAGGGTGTTAAGATGTCTTTAATCCCCTGGAGGTCTGGTCTGAGCTGGCAGGGATGTCGGGACAGGCCAGAGGTGCCTCCCTCCAGGAAGACGCTTTGTCCCCCGTGAGCTGCAGTTTGTCACCGTGTCAGGGCAAGAGGCCACCCTGCTCCTTCCATGTCCAGCCATGTTTGTGTTTAGGNTTTTCATGAGGGCACATGGTGATAGGATGAGGGGTAATGAATTCAAACTGGAAGAGGGTAGATTTAAGTTAGACATTCGTAAGAAATTCTTTAAGCTGCCCAGAGAAGCTGTGGCTGCCCCATCCCTGGAGGGGTTCAAGGCCAGGCTGGATGGGGCTTTGAGCAACCTGCTCTGGTGGGAGGTGTCCCTGCCCAGGGCAGGGGGGTTAGAATTAGATGGTCTTTAAGGTCCCTTCCAACTCGAACCATTCTACCATTCTATGATTTACCTTTTGGAGGGGATTCTGCTGCAGCAGTGTGTTGTGACACCCCTCCGAGGTACGAGGAGCGTCGCCGTGCGCTGGGCTTTGACCTCCCGTATGCAACAGCTGGGGTTTGGATTAGTATTCGTATCTGCTGCAACGGTGAGAACCGTGGGCGGGGGCTGCCGGGAGGACCGGCACTGGGCGCGGGAAGCCGAAGGCCACTTTCTCCCGGAGAGGATTTAAAATCACCTCCTGGGGGAGCACAGCCGGTCGCCGCCACCGCCGCCTCTCTCCCCGCCGCCCCGGGGGCTGCGCGGGCGGAATCCGCGACGCACCCGGCAGGGGGCGCCGCATTACTCCCAGAGTCCCGCCCCCCCACCTCGTGACGCAGCGCTCCCCGCCTTCTCTCATTGGTCCCTCACAGCCTCGCCCTAGAGGCTCCCTTCTTTTGGCCGTCGCTCATTGGCGAGTGGCGAAAGGAGCGCTCGCCCCTGGGCGGGGCCAGCGGCCACCGCCTCCTCCCGCTGCCCGGCTGTTCGGCGGAGCGGCGAGGCCGGGTGTGCGGCGGGGCCATGGCGAGCGCGGCTCGGGGGTTCCCGTTCCCGCTCTTCTGTGCGTTGCTGCTGCTGCTGGGCCCGGCCCGCGCTGCCCACATCAAGAAGGCGGAGGCGGCGGCGCCCGGCGAGGCTCTGCGGTACCTGCACTCGGCCGAGCTGGGCGAGGCGTTGCGGGCGCTGGCGGCCGCGGCCCCCCCGGGCCTGGCGCGGCTCTTCAGCATCGGGCAGTCGGTGGAGGGGCGGCCGCTGTGGGTGCTGCGCCTGACGGCGGGGCTGGGTCCGGAGCGGGACGGCGAAGAGCCCGGCGGCGAGGCTCTGCCCGGCCGGCCTCAGGTTAAGCTGGTGGGGAACATGCACGGGGACGAGCCGCTGGCCCGGCCGCTGCTGCTCCGCCTGGCCCAGGAGCTGGTGCGGGGCTGGGCCGGCGGCGAGGAGCGCGTCAGCCGCTTGCTCAACACCACCGACATCTACCTGCTGCCCAGCCTCAACCCCGACGGCTTCGAGCGCGCCCGGGAGGGCGATTGCGGCGGCGGCGCGGAGGGCGGCCGGGAGAACAGCCACGGCCGCGACCTCAACCGCAGCTTCCCCGACCAGTTCGGGGTCGCCGAGCCCGACCTGGAACCCGTCCCCGAGGTGCAAGCCCTCATCGCGTGGATGCGCCGCAACAAGTGAGTGCGGCCGGCACCCGGCTCCGGGGAGAGGGGGACCCCCGGCTCCGCCCCTGGGGGGTTCCACTCGCTTTCAGTCCTTCCCAGTGCTTTCCAGCAGGGCCTTGGGGGGGGGGAAAGCAGCGTATTTGTTGGGGGCTGGGATGTTTTCCTGTCATCCTGGTGCTGGAGCATTCATAGAATGGTTCAAGTTGGGGACCTTAAAGACCACACAGTGCCACCCCCTGCCGTGGGCAAGGACCCCTCCTGCCGGAGCAGGTTGCTCAAAGCCCCCTCCAACCTGGCCTTGAACCCCTCCAGGGCTGGGACAGCCACAGCTTCTCTGGGCAACCTGAGCCAGGGTCTCACCACCCTCAGCTTAAAGAATTTCTTCCTAATTCTAATTTACATCTACCCTCTTTCAGTTTAAAACTGTTACCTCTCGTCCTGTCGCTCCACTCCCTGATAAGGAGCCCCTCCCCAGCTTTCTAGTTTCTCCCCAGCCTATCTCCTGTGCTGGGTTGGCCTGTTTTTGTAGCTGGGGACAATCCTGCACCCAGTGACCGGATTAACCCTCGCACTGGCTGGTGTGTATGGGAGAGTGGTTTGGTGGCTCCAGTTTGCTGTGCACCTGCTGAGGAGCCGGGCTAGCCCCGCTGCGCTCCACTCATGCCCTGCACTCACCTGGGCACTCTGTGGTCATCTGTGTGTCTCCCCTCTCCAGGAACCTGCAGCTGGAATCTTCTTCTCATCTGCTTTGTCTTCAGCTTGTCTTAGTTATTGCTTTTGAGGCTGGTAATACTTTTACCTCATGCTCTGGAAAGCGTAAAATATTTGGGGTTAAGTGTATAACTTCAGCATACAGGCATACTAACAGAAGAGTTGTCTTGAGCAGGGCTTTCCCCCATCTTTGTGTTTGGTGGCAAATTCCCTGGACTTAGCAATAACACTCTGCAGCAGCTTTTTCCAACCCTGCTCCTGTGGGCCCCTTCCCCGTCTGTCCTTCTGTAGAAGCACACCAGACTGGGCCCTCAGTCTGTTGGGCTCTTGGCTTCCGAGGGGAAGAGTGGTGGGAAGCTGCTCGGAAGAGGTGCCCGGAGCCGGGGAGACGGTGCCTGGGAAGCCCAGCTCTGGTTTGGGGTCCCGGGCAGCCCTAGGAAGTGCAGCAGCCAGGCTGGATGCTGTATGTTCTTTAAAGAACTGTGGAAGGTCCAAAACCACTACAGTCGGAGCAACCAACCCTGTGAAGTTGCGTAGAGAAACCCAAAATCCAAAGTCTGATCGGATTTGAGCACCGCACTGTAACGAACTGTATCCGGCTTCCCAAAATGGGGATAGAGAGGAACGGAGAGGGGGTGGCTGACAGCCTCGGTGGGATGGAGGGTTGTTGGCTCGTTGTTGGCCAACACACACAACGTTCAGCATCGTATGTTTGCTCGCTTTTAGGGAACAAAATTTGCTTGGACAAGCTATCTTTATTAAAGCTTGGACAAGCTATCTTTATTAAAGCTTGGTGGATGGCAGTTATTGCTCTAGAGGAATTCCATGACCTGCACCAGGGATGCTTGTCCTAGAAATCCTTTAGGACAGCTCTGATGCAGTGGTTTGATGCACCAAAATCCTTCCAGACTTGGTTTGACTCAAAATTAGCTACTAGGGAAACTCATGCATGTTCTTAATCTAACTTTGAAAAAACCTTGGCCACATTCATAATGTAATTTTGAAAATACCTTATTTTTACTTCTTTTTTTAAATTGTTTGTTTTGCAAGTGTTTGAGGTGGGATTTGCAGGTAAGCCAGGGTGAAACAGAAAGGACGCGGTGCCTCGTGCATCCCTCTGCCTGGCAGCACCAGGTAACGCTGCTACGATTGTTAAGCTAACGTAACCACTGATAGAAAAATGAATGGGTAAACAGAATTGTTTGATTAAAAAAAAAAAGAAAGAGAGCTACTGGAGTGGGTGTAATGCAATTCCTGTGCGCTATTTTGAGCAAGGCGAGGGTACCGCTCACGTTACCTCCGTTCAGAACCCAAATCCTTCTTGACCGAATGAGGAGGAGAGCTCTTTCCCTCTTCCACGCTCTATGTGGTGGAAAGAGAAAGAGCAGAGAGGGCTACCTTTGGGATTCGGTGAAATGCTCGTGCTGCCTGTGATCAAATTGAAGTGTGATATAGGGCATGCTGTGCTATGTTTTGTGACTTGGGATTTTAACAGCTCTGTCACACATCCAGGTTTTATTTTTGCAAGTCGGTTCTGTTGTACATACCAGGGGTTGCTCAGAGCTTGACGTGGATTTATGCTCAGGGCACTGCTCGTCTGTCACCGAGCTTGAGAGCTCTGTCTTAAGCTGAAGCAAGAAATTTGTTTCATTTCCAGTGACGCCAGATGTCGGGTTGGGGAGTGAATAAACCAGTCCTGAGAGCTGGTTTATTGCAAAAATCTGCAGATTTCCCCACTGTGCTCCCACTTGGGTGCTGTTCAGACCTTCTTTGTTGGAGGCTGCAGTTAATACAAGGGGATAAGTCTCCCAGGACAGCATATCTTTTTGTCCAACAGTAGCCTGCTCGGTGTCAGGCAAGTGTGTATCTGTTAATGTAGCCTTGGTGTAGCTGCAGCCCTGCAGGCAGGTTCTCCCTGCACAGGGCTGATGGAGCAGTGTCTGATCCCTTCCTCTTCCAAAACAGCCTTACTGCTGGGCAGCTTCTCCAGTGGGCATGTTTTGCTTCGTTGATCCCAAGTAGAGTTTGGAGGCTCTTGAGAAGGCAGTTTGTGTGGGAAGGCAGCAGAATAACTGGTTGGGCAGCTGTAGATGGCTTCCTGTTGAAGCTGTTCCAGTACAACTCTTCCTTCTTCTTCCCAACCCCAGGTTTCTGCTCTCTGGCAATCTCCACGGTGGCTCAGTGGTGGCAAGCTATCCCTATGATGACTCTCCCACGCATAAGCCCACAGGAGTCTACAGTAAATCAGCGGATGATGAAGTGTTCAAATATTTGGCAAAAGCTTACGCGTCACATCACCCCATAATGAGAACTGGCAAACCCAACTGCCCTGGCGAGGAGGGAGAGACCTTCCAAGATGGTATCACCAACGGTGCCCAGTGGTATGATGTAGAAGGTAAGCTGTGCTGGAGAATCCCTCTAACTCTGCTCATTTGGATCACCTGACACTGCCTTACAGAAATATCTCCTTGCTCCCACTGAGAGCTGACATCCAAACCAGTGGTGATTATCACAGAGGAGAGGACAGTGAAGTGATATTTTTAACTTTGAATGTGTTCTAGCAGCTCGAACGGAAGGGAAGTGGCATCACAGGCACACCAGTAAGTGCTTGATGAATCACAGCTTGGGAGATGTTCGTAGTGAAGAGATCACAGCAAACAGGAGGGTTCTTCCTGACCCTCTTAAGACACTGGAGAGTTACCCTGCATGAAGGAGGCTTCATTTGCCAAATGAGCTGTCAGTAGGTCTCCAGATGATTACTAAGTTTTGATACAGGAAAGGGGAAAATATTGTTAAAGGTATTAAACCATGCCAGTATCCCGTGAAGGTTTTTGAGCCTCCAAAACTTGTAATTTTGTAAATGATTATAGAATAGCCTGCTGTAAAGTTACGTAAAATGATTTGAATGTGTGGTCTGAGCTAACCTGGCTGCTCTTGCTGGAAAAGGGGTAGGGACCTTTTCTATAAACTGCTCTGCTGTGAGACCCGTGCAGGTGGCAACATCCAGCACGGCCTGTTCTTGTCCACCAGCGTGGCGGGATTTAGAAGGGATCCCAAATTCAGTCTGCTGGGGCTTCTAGGAGAGCTCCTCTTCCCTCCGTTAGGCAGCTGCTTTGAAGGTGATCTGAATATAAGCACATCACCTCCTTTTGCCACCACTCTGCTTGTGTGGAGGTGGCTTGGATGTGCAGAGGGCTATCCTGTGTGCCTCAGTTTTGCCAAAACCAGGATTTAAATGGCAGTTTATGTGACGAGCTGCTGTCACGGAAAAGGCTCTGTGGGCTGACAGGAAGAGAGATCTTGGCCACGTCATTAGAAGTTACGCTACTGCCGTGGCCTCTCGGTGGATGTTGTACAACCATGGCCTCGCCAGACACCGCAGAAGCTTCTGTGGTGAGGACACACCAAAAACCAAGCATAAATGATCCAAAGAAGTTGCGTTGCTTCGCTGCACCCGGACTGCTCTGCTTTCCCTCCTGCTAGGGCTGAGGGATGACACAGGAGCACTGAGCAAACCCTGAAATCGGGTGTTGTTTATCCTTCAGAGCTTACAGCTTAACAAATTCTAATAAGACACTGTCTTTCCAAAACATGGGCTTTCAAGCTGAGTCCTGTCTTAACCCTGTGTCCACCTTGCTTGGGAAGGAGGGAGAGGGATCCAGCATTAGACCTGAACACATCAGCTCTGTGCTGGAAGAGGAAGTCTCGATTTCAGCGGCGGCTGAATCATTCCCCAGGATTTCACTGGTCGAATAGGATGCCGTGTTCAAACAAGATGCAGTTTTACCTCCTCCTTTAGCAGGTGTCTCCTTTCCCTGGTGTTTGCTGGCTCAAGGTTCACTCCGCTGCTGTGAAGTCCAGCAGGAGGAAGGTTTGTGTAATCTGGTGAATGTGCTTGCGAGGGAACAGGATATCCTGGATGATCTGCGCTGCCTTGTTCTGCTGGCAGTTGTTCTCGGCAAACATCTCCCTCAGGAGGTTGGTTAGCTGCAGCTCTAAGGCTGTCTGCCCTTGGAATGAAGTGGGATGGGTGTGCTCGGAAGGGAAGATGATTCCAGAGCTTTGGGTCTGGGTTCCCCTGCCCCCAGCAAGCAGCATTTTTCGCTGTAGCCTTACCTTTTTCATCCTCCCGCTGGGATGAGAGATGCCTGGCTCATGCAAGGTTTGCTGGTGGCTGTGGGACGGGGGTATGAGCTTTTCAGGCTGCCTTTGCCCGACCAGAGGTTTCACCTACTTTCCTTTCACAGGAAATGGCAAGGTGTGAAAACGAAAGACCTATTTTTCTCTGTGCTGCCATCACTGTGGTTTATAGTATGTCCAATAGCCTCCAGGTTCCAGCCCTTGCAGAAACAAACCCTTTTGGTGTGAAAAGCCACAATCTCGGGCTCAGGGCCGATGGCTGTAGGCGATTCACAGGCAGAGATTGCAGGGAGCGTGCGCTGACGCTGGCTCTTGGAATGGAGCATTGCTGAGGCTGGCAGATCAGCATGGTTTCTCCCCAAAGCGGGAATTTACTTCTTGCTGCTGTTGGAAATGCACAGGCGGAGGTTGATGGCAGCCCTTGGAGCACCTCCCGGGCTGGGGAGTTCATGTGAGGTGTAACCCACACGAGCTGAGATCCAGGGAGGAGCACGGGTGAACTAACCGATACCGCAGAGGCCAGTACACCTCTGTTTTGATGTTGTGTGAGGTTACTGTGACCTCTTGGGGTTTTAGGTGTTAGATTTAGATTGGATATTACCAAAAAAACCCCAAAAAACATTCTTCACAGAAAGGGTTATCAAGCTTTGGACCAGGCTGCCCAGGGAAGTGGTTGAGTCACCTTCCCAGGAGGTATTTAAAAGACTTGTAGATGTTGTGCCGAGGGGCATGGTTTTGTGGGTTAATGGTTGGAGTTGATGATCTTAAAGGTTTCTTCCAACCAAAACGATTCTATGGTTTATTTTTAGCAGTGGATGAAGAGCAGGCAAAGGGGAGTCAGTTGTACACTGTGTGTGACAGAAGCAGCAAAACCACCACGGTGGCTGCATTGAGTCATTTGCACCTCTGTGCCAAGGACTGCTGAGGCTCCTACCCGCACCAGGAGACCTTTCCCAGTGACTACAGAATTTAAACGTGCAGTAAAATGAGGCTGGGGAAATCCCAGTACCCTGTGGGACCTCCCTGGGCTGGGCTGAGCTCTAGAGATAAGCAGAGCAGACGGTCTCGTGAACGGTGCGGGACCCACGCGTGTGGCCTCGGAGATCAGGTTGTGCCAGGAGAGACCTCAGGCTCCAAGTGAACCAAAGCCAGGCAAAACAAAGAAATGAGAACATAATGTCTCAACAGGTGGGAATTTTCCTGCCACGTTTTATCATGTGAAATCAAACATGTTGGAAAGCCAACGGCTATGACATTCATTGTCCTGGGGTTACCAGCTCAGGTTTATGCTGGTGCCAGACCCCATTAACTTTCATTTGAATTTGCAAACAACCTCTTACGTGTGTCAAACCGAGGTGGCAAGTACAGACCATTGGAGTAATTGTTAAGGTCAAGTGTGCACAGAGAAGGATGGCTTTCTGCCAGACAGCTGAATTTGGCTTCTGCATTCCAGCTGCTATAGATAAGTCTGCGACTGGGACGCTTTTTAGAGGCTATCTCTGCTGTACATGCTCTTACTCTTCCTTCCTTTTTAACCTCTTGGGGTTCTAACTACCCAGTGGCTGATTCAAATCAAGAAAATACACCTAAGTCTGGGCTAGTGTGTGGTCCAGCTGATGTTTGGAAAGCAATCAAGAAACTGTTCAGGTCTGATCTGTGGGAAGGATGTGCTTGCCTTTATTTTGTAAAGAGCCCAGTTCAGGAACT
Source organism: Nycticryphes semicollaris (assembly GCA_013400055.1). Taxonomy (NCBI): domain Eukaryota; kingdom Metazoa; phylum Chordata; class Aves; order Charadriiformes; family Rostratulidae; genus Nycticryphes; species Nycticryphes semicollaris. Next base: position 113,581 of record VXBJ01006734.1, on the reverse strand, counting down.
GAATTCAAGGTAATGTTCCATGTGGGCTGCTCTGGAAGGTCTTGTTACTTGCAGTCCTTTCCTAAAAGCTATTTTCCTCGCTAGTTTGACTCTCTTATATCCAAGTGTTTGAGGTGCTTTTGGTGTCTATCAGAAGGCACTTCTTAGGTTGAAAATGGATTTAGGTTACGTGTGTGCTGGCTGTAGTTACTAGCCACGCTGAGCTTAAGAACAGCTTCTAGTGGCATCAGACTTGGAGCAATTCAAATGCCTGCTGAGAACAGTGGGTGCTCATGGCATCGCTGCGGTGGCCTCTGTTTCCTGGGCACAGCAGAAGGCGGTTGCACAGCGTGAGCTCTGGTAGAAGTTTTCAGTCTTTCTGGGATATGCACAATTAGCTGCCTGTACATGTTTGTGTTTTCATAAAATTCTTGTTGCAAATTTTTCTTTCCTCTAGAGAAAAGTATTGGCTCTGTGGTTTGAGGGTCTGATGCCTCTTTTTACATCCAACACGAACTGCTGGTGGTGCAGCTCTTGGGAAGACTTTGCCCTGCTCTTTGGGAGTGCCCCGGCAAGGCTGCAGGGCTGTGCTGCTCTGGGCCGTGTGATGCAGCTGCTGGAGCTGGAGGCTCAAACCTCACCTCCTCTGAGTTTTAATTATTTCAGATTAATGGACCAAAACATTCCTCTGCCTGTTTGGTGCTGCTGCTGCTGGGGCTCGCCTGGTCTCATGCTATGAGACAGTCAGTTCTGTCCACAGAGTAAGCGATTTGTGCCACGTGTTTAATGATGCCCGTGGCTGCTCTGTGCCATCTGCTCACTCTGCAGAGCAGACAGGACCATTCCTCTGCTTTGACTCAGCTGCAGGTCTCTCATCCCCTGATGTCTGCCCCAGCGAGAGCTGGAATTAGAGAGGTTTCTTCATAGCGCAGTTTGAAAATAGAGTCCATCCTGGCTGGCCTGGAAGGGCATGTGGTGTATTTATGGTATCTGGATCCCTGGGCTGGACTCTAGAGAGCCAGATTCTCCCACTTGCCTGCCTGGTGGGGAGCTTGGCAGGGAGCAGAGACGTGAACTCTGTGCGGCAAGAGGGCTGGGATCCTTGCCTGAAGCGCAGTCCTGATCCTCAAGGAGTGGGACAGAGCCAGGGAGAGGTTTGTTCTGAGCATTTTTGTGACCTGCTGCCAGCCGAGGACAGGCTTGCTGTGACTGTAAGCTGCTTGCTTTTGCGTTCCTCACCAGTATGGCAGGGATGATGTTTCCTTGGGAGGCTGAAGCTTTGCGCAGCGTGGGTTAAAAGACACCCTGTCATACAGAAAGGCTGGCATTAATCCAGCAACTTATCCCAGATATTACCCAAACAGATAAGTAGGGTAGAAGCACTGTAGTCTGACTGACCGCTTCCCTGGGTCTGCTTTTTTCTGCTCTAACCATTGAATGTAGTGCTCTGCCAACGCTGGGCTGCCTGTGGCTCTCTCTCTTTACACCTCCAGATCTTCTGCGTAGCCGGGAGAGGCTGTGCAGATGGTATATGGAAAAATACCTAGTTCCATATGCTGTAAAAATAACTGTCCTGCTCTGCAGCGGGGCCATGTGAAGGCCAAATATGTGCAGCAGCTACGATCCAAATCTCCAAGCATGCAATGGACTACTTTCTCGAAGAGGCAGTTTTCCCGAAATTGGTGTAGCAAGCTCCGATTTGGCCCGTTGCTGCTCTATTATGGGTGAGCATCTGTCCTAAATTTGCTTGAATGGCAGATGAAGCGCTAAATATGCTTCATCATGGCTCGGGTTTCTGTATGGATGTTTTCAAATGCATTAGTGTCCTGCTATGAACAGATGGTTATAGGCTGGCAAATTGTTTCACTCGGCGTGGTGTTTACTGGCGAGGGAGCAACCCGCTGTGTGGGTTACTTTTCTGAGCCTGGTAACAGGAGCCGAATGAAGCTGAGCATATCAGATTTGCAGGCCCTGTTCCTCTAACCTCTTCAACCAAGTTTGAGTGTTTTAAAGTCTTCAAGTGCTTTTTTGGCTGGACGGAAAAGTCTCTTTCCTGTTTTGATCTCAGCCCGCGCACAAGCCGCAGCACTCCCTTTCTGGCGGCAAGTGACATTAGATTTGTTAAAGTGAAAGCTTTGTGTTCCCTGAGCAGCAGGCTCCCAGAAGAATTGAGAGGAACTGGGACACCTTTGATCTGGTACCATCCTGCACATCTTCTCAGGGGTCTGTTCTTCTAAATCCGACTGTTTGCTGTCAGTCCATCTCTGTGGTACCCGAGTGGGATGGGGCTGTTGAATTCAGGGCAGCTGTCCCTGATCTTCTGGGACAGTGAATGCTCACAGCCGTGGCAGTTATTGCAAGACTCCTCTGCTTGGTAAAATGCTGCTGATGGCTTTTCCTGACCGTGCATTAACACAACCTCTGCAAATGCCAGGTAGTGCATTCGCATCATCATATTGATCTGTTCTGGCCAGCACCGTGGAGGGTCCCTTGCTTGTGAAGGAGCTTGTGAACAATGTCCTACAGGAGAGCTGGAGAGTGACTCTTTGTGAGGAAGTGACAGGACAAGGGGTAACGGCTCTAAACTGGAAGAAGGGAGATGTAGATTAGATACCAGAAAGAAATTCTTTACTGTGACGCCCTGGCCCAGGTTGCCCAGAGAAGCTGTGGCTGCCCCATCCCTGGAGGAGTTCAAGGCCAGGTTGGATGAGGCTTTGAGCAACCTGGTCTGGTGGGAGGTGTCCCTGCCCAGGGCAGGGGGCCTGGAACATGAAGATCTTTGAGTTCCCTTCTAACTCTAAGTATTCTATGGTTTGGAAACTGCTCAGGCAAAGCAAATGAGGTTTATTAGCACAGCACTAATGCAGGGCTTTGGTGGGCAAAGCAAGGATGGGAGTGCATTTCATACAGGCTTCTCTGCTGGGGTCCTGCAGGCTGGTGCCACCATGTGTGCCACGGGTTGTCTTCTGCTTTCCTTCCTCCTGAAGCATCTGCCTCCTGCGGGGCAAATGTACAGCTGTTCTATGGGAGACGGGCTTCTTAGAGCCAGTTTGACTTCCTGGACTCATCCAGAAGAGACCCCTTGCCTGGGCCCCTGTGTCCAGCTGGCACCAGTGGGAGTCGTTCAGCTGGTACCCGGGGGACCTTGGGCTGAGTGGTCCCAGATGCTGCTGTGCAGGTTGGAATGGAAGCGTCTGGGCAGCGGTGGCCAAGGCCATGACACGCCAGTCTCTTTGGATTGTAACTGTACGAGGTTGTGTAACCCAGAAGATTCCATCAGTATGTGTAAAACTTAGTGCGGTGCGTTCTCCGTACTGACACAACTACCTGTTCTGCTGCTGCTGCTGGTGGGAACGATGCTCTCATGTGGCCATGACGTTTTTTTCTTTGCTATTGAAGGCTCCTGTGAACGTTTCACGGGGCTGAGCATTTGCAGCCCTCAGCAGCATGCTGGCATCTGAGCTCCAGATCATGAGTGTCAATACCTGCAGCCCTCCAGTTCTGCTGGTACGTGATTCATTCCTGCTTGAGAAACAGGTTTGCTTGCTGAGGGCTGAATGTAAACTTCAGCAAATGGGGTCAGGACACTTTCTGGAACAAGGTCACCGTTTTGTTTCATGGCAGTGCTTGTGGCTTCTCTGAAGGGCAAGAACATCCAGATTAGCTTAATACTGGGAAACAGTTCTGTGTACTCCTGTTTTCTGGTGCTTGTGGAGATTTGGCTGGTTTAACACTAAGCTAGCAAGCTGTCCCCAGGTGCTGCAACAGCCTTAAATTAATTGAGGCTGCTGCCTTAAAGATGAAATGTGGGAGGAGGCTGGTGACATGGCTGCAGGTCTCAGGGAAGAGAGCGCTTTTCCCAAGTGGACAAGTCTGTGTCCTCTTCTCCCCTTGCAGGACGTGGTTGTTGTGGGGTCACAGAAGTCCTCAGCGGTGAGGGAGGTGTCACTGTCCTCCTTGACCAAGAGGAGAGTCTCCTGAAGGTGACTTCCCACAGTTCACTGCGTGCTGTCACCATGTCAGACCTTAATCAGACTTTGTGCTAGGGCTATATATCAAGTAAATGGAGACCTTCAGATAAGGAGTTGAGGAAAAGAGCAGCTGAGGAAGCAGAGAAAGGGAAGCATTGCTCTTGTCTCACCTAGAGTTTGCTAGGATTTTTATTTTTGGGAGAGCAGCTGTGTGGTCCTTGAAACTCATTTCACCATGCAGATTTGAGCTGCCACCTCCCAAGCTGATAGTCTGGTGTGTTCTTTTGTATCGGGGCCTGAAGCACATTCTGGGTGGAGTAACTTCACATGTGGGGAAAACCTCACAAAGCTAAAGGTGGCTTGGAGTGCATAGCAAAGGACTCAGCAGCAGTAATGTTCAAACTCCGATATACCTGCCCTGGCATCCAGGATTTGTAGTGTCTGGAAAATGTCTTCACAGTGAAATGAAGCCATATGAATTTCTTGGTGCTGTGCTGCTGAGTTCTGCTGACAGAGCAGTAGGACTGAAGGGACTGTCATCTTTGAAATGTCTGTGGCTGATTTGAATGGCCCAGTGCTGGTTACTGGGAGAAACAGAGCTCAGTCTCCACCAGCACAGGCTCTCTCTATGGTCTGACCTGACTTTTCTCCTTAGGTTGTTCACTCTGGAGCTAGGGTGGTGTCATGATGAGATGCCGTGGGGGGCTGAAGGACAGGGAAGACTCTGCATCGTGTGAAGGGATGATGTCTGTACATTGCTCTCAGAACGTGGCTCTGCTTCTTTTTCTTAGGTGGGATGCAAGATTACAACTATGTGTGGGCCAACTGCTTTGAGATCACATTGGAGCTGTCCTGCTGCAAATACCCACCGGCGTCCCAGCTTCAGCAGGAGTGGGAGAACAACCGGGACTCTCTCCTCACGTTCATTGAGAAGGTAGTGTGGGCTTGGGACAGTCTTGGGGGCAGCAACTGTGAAACCCACGTGTCTCTGGTGGGCTGAGAGCATTGCGTTCAGTTGTTTTTGTGGCTTTGTTTGCTGTGTGTAGTAACACAACTGCTGCAGTCACTGTGCAGAGGTCGGTGGCTACAAAGCTGCTGTGTATCTCTGTGGTTCTGCCACAGTTCCCACATCCTCCATGATAACAGAGCTCCACTCAGCAGGGCCTCATGGGGCTCGATGTTAAACAAAGGGATAGATCAGTGCAGATCTCGCCCAGTAATGCAGAGCAGCTCTATGACCTCGGTGCCAGGAGTCTCTGGAGATGTTCAAAAGCACTGCTGAGACCTTGGCTTGCAGAGTCCTCTGCCAGGCTGTCACCATGTATGAGCTGAGTAGGTGCCAGTTTGGGCTGGGCTGGGCTGGGAGGCAGCTGTGTTTTGTCCCTCAGTATGGCCTGTAACCCTGTTATGTTCATATTGTTCTGTGCCCATGTCAATAAAATAGAGAATTTGTTAAGGAGGATCAGTTCTGAGGTCTTGCTGCCTTCCCAGTGTGTGCTGGTATTCCTGTCCTTGTCATCTGGCCAAGCACTGGGCCCTAGTGTGTCTTTGCCTGGCAGCTGTCCTGCTCTGCTGCATTTGGGGAAGGGCAGGGGGGTATTGCTGGGCAAGGACACAGTTCTCCTGGTGTTGCCTGTCTTCAGCCAGACTCTTGCATTGCTTTCCTCAGGTCCACATTGGTGTGAAGGGCTTTGTGAGGGATGCCATCACCGGAGCTGGCCTGGAGAATGCGACCATTGTCGTTGCCGGTATCGCTCATAACATCACAGCAGGCAAATTCGGTGATTACCACCGACTGCTTGTGCCTGGGACCTACAATGTGACTGCAGTTGTAATGGGGTAATGTCTCTGTGGCAGCTGGTGACCACACTGCCAACTGCTCATGTTCCTTCATTTTGCTGCAGGGTGTTTTGGCCTCTGTTCTGCAGAGTCTCCTTGCTGAAGCCAGCTGGTTTGGTTTTCTTTTCCTCACAGTTACACACCAGTGACAAGAGAGAACATTGAGGTGAAGGAGGGAGCTGCAACAGAAGTGGATTTCTCCTTGCAGCCAACTGTCATGCCACCAGTTCTTAACGTCACGCAGTTCACAGCGATGCCTGCTCCTGTCTCTACCATCACCCCCACCCCTGTGCAGGCAGAGGCCCCGAGTCCAACCTCTCTCCATCAACCCATCCAACCTGTGGACTTGCGCCACCATCACTTCCCAGACATGGAGATATTTCTGCGGCGGTACGCAAACGAGTACCCCAACATAACCCGACTCTACTCCGTGGGCAAGTCGGTGGAGCTACGGGAGCTCTACGTAATGGAGATCTCTGACAACCCTGGTGTCCACGAAGCAGGTAACGTGGGAGATCCTTTTTAGTGGGGCCTTAGTAGCAGACCCTTTGCTTTGGGAGATAGTGGGCAGAACAAGAGGGAGCGCAGAGCTGGCACCTGTGCGAGGGGAGACTGAGCTGTTTCTTGCAGTGTCCCTTCTAAAAAGACCAAGTGCAGCGGGTGGCACTAGGGTGAGTTATAGTGTTGTGGGGAACATCTACACTGGTCGTGGAACTCTGGGGACAGAAGGACCAAGGGGCGTTCCTCAAACAATGTTTGTCCTTTTTAGTCTTGTGGAAGCAGAAGTGTAAATTTTAGGTGAACGTGCTCCAGCCCTGCAGAAAGGCAATGCTCAGGGTGGTGAGATGTCTCCAAGCTTTAATGTAAGTGGTTATAATTGTCTCTCTGGTGTGGCAATGTGTATGCAGGTGAGCCAGAGTTCAAGTACATCGGTAACATGCATGGGAATGAAGTCGTGGGGCGAGAGCTTCTCCTGAACCTCATCGAGTACCTCTGCAAGAACTTTGGCACAGACCCCGAAGTGACTGACCTGGTCCAGAGCACACGGATCCACATCATGCCATCCATGAACCCTGATGGCTATGAGAAGTCCCAGGAAGGTATTGCTGTCTGCACTGCAACATCGGTGGAGTTTCTAGCTCTGAGAATAAGACGTTGGGTTCGTGGTACTTCTCTGAGAAATCTGGAAGCCTTGCTGGAGCAGAAGTGCTCTCTGCGTAGGGAGGCTGGGAAGGGCCTTGGCATGGGCTGTGGGATGAGTGGGTGGTCAGCTGATGCTTGAAGCAGTTGAAGAGAGCTTTTCTGCTTCAGCAGTGCTATATGGTACCCCTGCTTGGGTCCCCTTATGGTTTGTGGCTATCCCAAGGCTTATTTTAAAAAAAAAAAAAGACATTCCTTTGACACAGCTCATACTTACTGTGCTTTGGTCCATGCTCTTAATAACATGTGATTTTGGAGCCAGGCTGTCTGCAGAGCACTTGTCCAAGGATAATACAGACTTTTATCGTGATGTTGAAATTGGCAAAAACATCCTTCAGGGAAGTCCTTAAAATTGCGTGGCTCTTGCAGATTGGCAGAACAAAGTCTGTCCAGAAAGGTTTTTTGGAAGCAGAGCTCTGCTTGGGTTTAACAAAGAACTTGTCCGGCTGGTTTGGGAAGGTGAGCTCTGAGGTTTCTGCGGTCGTGACATCCGGCTGCTGCGATTGTTCATGGTTCACTGCCTTTCTGTGAACTGTGGTCTGTCTGACAACTGAGAGCCTGGGCCAACACGCACTGAAAGGGTTCCTGGACACCTCCGTGCACAGAGCAAGCCTGTCGCTGAAGGAGGGCATTGGTGTCCCCATGCCCTGGGGTTTAGGAACCCAGCACTGCTGTGCTCTCTGCTGTATTCTATTAATTGATAGCTGTAAGCGCTGTAATTAAGAGGATGAAGCCTCTGCACTGCAGTGGGAACTTGTACAGGGCACAAGCTTGAACTTGTGTTTAATTTTCAGGAGACATAGGAGGTACCGTTGGCAGAAACAACAGCAACAACTATGACCTGAACCGCAACTTCCCAGATCAGTTCTTCCACGTGGCAGACCCTCCCCAGCCAGAAACTCTCGCTGTCATGACCTGGCTAAAGACGTACCCGTTTGTGCTCTCGGCAAACCTGCACGGAGGTACGGCAGCCAAACACAGCCCCTTCCTCTGCACTGAGGTTTGAGGGATGGGAGTTCGCAGGGATCTCTCTGCAGGGTTCTAGGTGGGAACTGAGGAGCTCTGGCCAGAGCCCTCTGCCCTTGGCCTTGCTGTGAGACGGCAGGAGCCAAGGCAGCCAGGTTCCTGTCACAGGGGCAAGGCCATTTCCAAAGAGTCTCCACTAATAAAGAGTAAACCAAACCTTTTGTTCATGCTGCTGGAAGATGGAGCAGAAGCTGGAAACCGAGGGTGAAAACTGTGTCCCCAAGCACATTTGTAGGGAGTTGAAGAAGCTGCTGGGAGGATCACAGCCACTTCTTTGGAGGGAGCATGTGCATTGGGGAGGAGCTAGCTATTGCCTTTGGGAGGTGGGAATGGGCTCTTGGCAGCGGCTGCTCAGCCCCTGGCTCTGGGAATGCGATCCAACAGCCACAGGTCGGAGTTTTTGTAGTGTTTATAAATGGAAGGGAAGGAGATGTAATCCTGAGGGTTCCCTGCCTTGAATTGCACGGAGGAACTATGAAATTTGCCCTAATTTAATTATCTTTTTGGAGTGATCTAAATTAAGTCTCCGTATTACGGCTTATTCCCTAGGCAGTTTGTCCGCTGGCTTGTAGCTGCGGTAACTTGCAGGTGGTTGCTTTGCGCTGGCGTGTTTAATTTTGGTAGCAAAGAAGTACCCTGTGTGTGTGTGTGGGTACGAGGGAGCTGGCAGGTCTCCAGCCACGCTGGTGTCTGGGATTCCACCGTGCTATTAGTACAACTCGGCGTAGGGAAAGCTTCAGTAAAAAGGAGGATGTTATAATCTGTCGGCGCTTGCAATAAACTCCGGGAAGCTGGAAGTTGGGCCCAGGGCACCACGTGTGTTCTAGGAAATTCCACCCCTTGCTTTCTCGCCTCCGTGAAAGTCATTATTACGTGGTTGCACTAATCCCTCCAGCACCTAAGGGCCAAACCTTTGATGTGTCATGACTTGTGTTCACCTTCCCAACTGGGTGTCGTCTTATCTTTTCCCTTTTGCCTTTGTTGTCTCTTCTAGCCACTGGGCTTAATGCTTTGTTTAATGCCAGGTCTTGAGAAACAGAAGATTTGGCACTCCTTGGAGAAAAAGAAAAACTTCTCCTGTTAGGCTGAGGGATCACTTGGAAAACATGCCAAGTACAAGTCAAAGCTTGTTTCCCCTGCAGGTTCTCTGGTGGTTAATTACCCCTTTGATGATGATGAACAAGGAATAGCCATATACAGTAAATCCCCAGACGATGCTGTGTTTCAGCAGCTGGCGCTTTCCTATTCCAAGGTAAAGCTCTAATGGGAGGACAGGCACATCCTGGTGGGAACCTCCTGAGTGGTGGGTAGAGGAGGGCACAGGTACCCCGGGTGTTGCGGGCGCAGCAGAAGGGTTCTGCAGGAGGCTCTCAGTCCGTGCCCCACGCATTCTCTCTGCAGGCACTGTAGGAGGAACACCGTGTGAGGGCACGGGGGCCAACACACTGAAGGGTGGTAGAAAATGCTGTGCTCAGGCCGGGAGGAGGGCAGGGATGTCCACGGGTTGGGTGTGGATGTGGGTGAAGTCTGTTTGTGCTGCGGCTGTACAAACACAAGCCCGCACGAACCTCTGTGTTGGGTAACCCCAAGTGTGTGACTAATGTTAGAACGAAAGCACCAGTGGCTGTAGAATGCAGAGGCTCAGCTTCATGTGTTCCATCTTGTTTTTTAGGAAAATGCAAAGATGTATCAGGGCAGCCCTTGTAAGGATATGTACCCCACCGAGTACTTCCCGCACGGCATCACTAATGGGGCTCACTGGTACAACGTTCCAGGTAAAGAAGACCTTCAAATCTCTTGCACCGTTTGTCTACAGGTTGATGTACGTGTGGTTTAAGGAATCTAGTCTGATCAGTCACAAGCTCTGCATTGGTTGGCCCAGATTACTGCAACTCAGGTTTCTTTTATAACCTTTTAAATAGTGAAGCCAGATAAAGTTATTCCTTGAGGGAAGGAATTTATAGTGTAGTTTTTCTGGCTATTAGAAGAAGGGTTTAATAAAATTTTACAGCAGTATTTTAGCATGAAAGGTATTTACAAGAAGGATGGTTATTTGTCTGCTGTTTTGGCATCCCTTTGAAGCTTGAATCTTGCCCGGTGTAAAAGCCTTCTCTCTTTGGCTATAAAACGCACGCTGTAGTTTGTGCTTCATCTTCTCTACTATCTGATTTGTATTTTATTTTTTTTTTTTTTGAGCTGTGGTACAATTGCATTTAGGAGACTTTGTCAAAACTTCTTTTACATTCCTGTTGCAGGTGGGATGCAAGACTGGAATTACTTGCATACGAACTGCTTTGAAGTGACCATTGAGTTGGGCTGTGTGAAATATCCAAAAGCTGAGGAGCTGCCAAAGTACTGGGAGCAGAACCGCCGATCTCTCCTCCAGTTCATGAAGCAGGTGAGCCACTTTGACCCCAAGCAATCGTGTGAGCTGCCTCTGGGTTTTGTACTAGATGGGCCAGAATGAACAGGGTAATCTGTGAGCTGAAGCAAGTGCTGCTTCCTGACCAGACCAGGTACCTGCTCCACAGAAATCATCCCCATCAGAACATGTCTTGAGAACTCCTCTCCCCAGCTTCTCAACATACCAAAAATCTGGCTTTTTCTTTACCACGGCCTCAGTTTTCCCTAGACTAGAGTGGCCTTTACCTGCTGTCCCATCCGAGTCGGGGCTCGTGGTAGCGCTGTGCACCTGGGGCATGCAAACAAAGGTGTGGACCAAAATGTGCCATGGTGGCACTCAGAGCCAAACAATTGCTCATTGTACTCATCAGGGGATCTTTGTCCACTCCAGCTGCTGGCCAGTCTAACCTAAACCCTTTTGGAACATGTTACTCCCCTGGGAATGCTGAACTTCTTGGGCTGGGAGCTGGTGGGATCTGGGTGTGGGTGCTCCCACGGTGATGTGTGGGGTGGGAGGCATAGCAAGGGCTGGCACTCAGGAGGGCTTTGGGTCTGTGCACAGGTTCACCGTGGCGTCTGGGGATTTGTGCTGGATGCCATGGATGGAAGAGGCATTCTCAACGCCACCATCAGCGTTGCCAACATCAACCACCCAGTGACCACCTACAAGGATGGGGACTATTGGCGCCTCCTGGTCCAGGGGACGTACAAAATCACAGCATCTGCCCGAGGGTGAGCAAGTCGTGGCACAAGGAACAAACATCTGTGTGACTGACTTCCCAGTCAGGAGTAGGCCCATCGCTTCTGTCTGCAGACATAGGAATGGGTGTTTCTCCTGCCCATGGGCCTGGGCAGAGTTAGCAACGTGGTGCTACCCCGATGTCAAAGACTGCTCACCTGGTGCTGGTGCACAATCCAAATCTTGTGTTTGGAGGTGGTGTGGGGAAGGAGTTGATAACTTAGTGTCTTTAGGGGAAATTGTCTTGCAAGGAGCTGCCCACAGAAATTAATTCATCACTTCAGCCGCTGCTAAAACCTTCAGGTTAAAGCAGCCTGACTTCTTGTCCTGTCATCTGCCATGTAACCCTGCAACACCTGAGCCATAAACAGCTCAGTCCTGTGGGGGTCTGAGCTGCTTCCTGTCCTCCTGCCCTTCCCACGTCCCTTTGAAGTGTTGTTGCTTTTATTGTTGTTGTTCTCACTCTTGACTGAGGAGCTGTAGCAGTCCCATGAATGAGTGTCTAGTCAGGAAGGGGGTGACTTGCTGTGTGAGGCCTTGAACCCCTGACTTTTCTTTGTGCCTTGTCTTTCCTGGACAGGTATGATCCAGTCACTAAGGTGGTGGAAGTTGGCAGCAGAGGCGGAGTGCAGGTCAACTTCACTCTTTCACGGACAGACATCAAAGTGGAGGAGGGGAAGGTGCCAATCCTGAACACCCCAGACACCAGTGACCCCAACGAGAAGGAGTTTGAAACCCTGATCAAAGACCTCTCTGCTGAGAACGGCCTGGAGCGCCTCCTGCGCTCCTCCTCGGGGGATGTCTCTCCTTACCGATACCGCCCTTACAAGGACCTCTCTGAGTTCCTCCGAGGCCTCTACCTCAACTACCCGCACATCACAAATCTCACCAGGTGAAAACTCAAGGCAGCAGGGCTCAGCTCCTCCCTGAGCAGCAGCCTGGGGTAGGAAAGTAGCAAGATGACAAGCCATGAATGCAGTGCGGAGATAGGGAGCTCTTTCCTGCCCTTCCCTGTGGTCCTTGAGTTTAAGGGAGCCCCACGTGTTAAGGTCATGGTGGCAGAGCACTGGCTGTGGGGACTCAGAGATGCATCTGTGTGCTTTTTTCTGAGGCATCATTTTACTGACCTGAACCTGGGGTGCTCTCAGTTCCACAGGGGTGCCTGGGACTGGCGATATTCCCAGCACTGATAGCCCAGGTTTCTGCAAGAATCTCTGTTATGTGCTATTTGCTCTCTTTCCCAAATCCTTTCTGACGTCTGCTTTTCTAGAGAGTCCCCAGCAGAAGTGATCAAATTTGACTTGCAAATCTCAAATGGCCTTTTTTTGATTGTCTGCCTTCAGATTTTAATTCAACAGTGTGAGACACATTTGAGTTAACTTGCCCTGAGCCAAGGTCTCTGCCCTCCTGCGGGAGACCAGCTGCTGCAGTGTTCTGCTTTCCTTTGTGACCTGTAGCGCTTACCCTCTGTCAGTTTTAAAAAGCACAAATCTCTTTGTCCCAGGACCTCATTTGCTTGTTGTTACCAGGCACAACGTGCTCATGTGCTGTCCCCACTGGTGCCAAGGCTGCTTTTCTGATCTGTAGCCTCTATTGTCTGTCCAGTTGCATCAGCCCCGATTGTGTTCCCTGTTTTGCTTGCATTCACTTTTCTGGCTTACTGGCATGGCTGTAGGAATGACTTCTGCAGAACTGGAAACCGGCCTGCTTTTGTCCTCTTAAATTGGGGTGCTTTATAAATTAGTTTGATGTCCAGATGTATCCTGAAGGAAAAAAAAAACCCAACACACAAACCACCAAAACCCAAACAAGAACCAACCCGCAACATTGGAAGCAGGGAGGCCTTTAGCGGTGATGGTGTAGGATATATAAGGCTACATGGAGCACTGGGCATCCTGGACAGCTGGTCCTGGATACATCCTTACACAGACACTTGTGCTCAAATTCATGCTCGTAGTGAGTTAGGTTCAGTGCTGCTGCAAGTATCTCACGATGTGGCTGTGTTTTGTGTGTCATTTGGCTTTGCAGCCTCCTCATGGAAGTTGGCAGCAGTTCTTTTCCATGCTGGGGTTTGTCTGTAAGGCCAGGGTAAGGGTGCAGCTCTGTTCTTGAGCTGATGCTCTGGTTTCTTTTCTCTTGCAGTTTGGGCCAGAGCGTTGAGTTCCGTCAAATCTGGTCCCTTGAAATTTCCAACAAGCCCAACCAGTCTGAGCCTGAGGAGCCAAAGATCCGCTTTGTCGCTGGTATTCATGGAAATGCCCCTGTTGGGACAGAGCTGCTCTTGGCACTGGCAGAATTTCTTTGCATGAACTACAAGAAGAACGCTGCTGTTACGAAGGTGAGAAGCCAATGTGAGGAGCCCTCAGTCTTGGAGCCCTCCAGTTACATCCTGAGAAGATAGTGCTCCCTTAACTCTTGTTAACAGTGGCTTGCAGATTGCAGCGGTCCCACACATGATGGGGAGGTGGCGTGAAATCCACGGGGTCAGTGGGAATGTCTGACTGTTGATATTACAAGCAGCAGTTCCTAGGATGAGATCCAGGCAAATGAGATGTACAGAGAATGAACCCTACTAATTGCACTCTATGTACTGTTTCTCCTCCTTTTGTTCAGCTGATTGACCGAACGCGGATTGTGATTGTGCCTTCCCTGAATCCAGACGGACGTGAGATAGCCCAGGAGAGAGGCTGTACATCGAAGATAGGCCAGACTAATGCTCATGGCAAAGATCTGGACACAGACTTCACAAGTAAAGCAAACTAAAGCAAAGCGACGTGTGGTGTCCCTCTAGAGATGCAGGCTGCTGTAGAAGTCTCCTGCTAGCTGCTCTGGGGTTGGGTGTAGGCCTTGGGTTACAGGGTCTACTTGAAAAGAGAGCAGCGCTCCTGCCCTGGAGCCCAGGCAGCACAGCTGCTGGGAAGTGTCCAAAACTTGGATCCCCTTTACAGATGGTAATTTGCAGTCCTTTATGCGCCAGGAAAAGATGAAGCAGAGCTCTTCAGGAATAGTCCAGAGGTTGGACAGCTCATAATGTCTTTTTGCTGTTAATTGATTTCTTTTAAACCCCCATGTCTGAAAAATGACCTCTGTTCATGCCCCCTGGAAACGGTCTGCTTTTTTTCATGCTTTTCTGGTTTCCATGTAACTGCCTGCTGTATCCATAGCTCTGTGTCAGTGCTATGCCCACCCTTCCTGGGAATGAGGTGTTTTCTCTGGCAGGGTTTGGCTGGGAGCATCCCAAGTGCTTTCTTAAGAAAATGTCAGATCGGTGACATTGAGGAGAGAGCAAACATACAAAATACCCTCTGTGTCACAAAAGTAAATAGCTTGGGGAAACAGTGATGTGTCACATTTGTTTTAGCTTTGCAGGTTAATTCCCCTGTGGGTAGTGTGGACTAGGTGCTTCACTTGATCAGTCTGGTGCCTCTGCTGAGATCCAACAAATACCTTTTAATACATGCAGCAGGCTTAATTTCAGGCCTAAACAAAGAATGTACTTTTGCTCTCCTCTCAAATAGAAAGGAAACTGTTGTCAATTCCCTTTTCTATTTGTTGTTCTGACTTACAGGCAATTACTCTCGGTACTCAGGGACACGAGAGCCTGAGACCAAAGCCATCATAGAGAACCTGATCTTGAAGCAGGATTTCAGCCTCTCTGTTGCTCTGGATGGAGGATCTCTGCTTGTCACTTACCCATACGATAAGCCAACGCAGACAGGTATGACTAATTTCTCCAGGGCCTTGCATGCAGTTACCCTCGGGCTGTCTCTGCAGAAGTTCATGTGACCACATGGTGTAAGAACTTCTTGTGCTGGTTCTGTTCTGTGGCCTCTGTTTGTGTTCAGCCCTTTGTATCTGGAGTTCACAGACTGTTAAGTAAAGCTATAAAACCTCACAGGATCCAGCTAGGGATCAAAACATTTACCATTTCTGTTCTTACAACTGTATTTCAACTTTTCCTCTGCAAAGCCAGTATTAAGTCTACATTAGATACCATCCCTCAGTGTTAGAGGAAATCTGGAATGTCCCTGAAACCAAATGGATCACTGTTCAGTACAGGATCATGGGTTTAGGATGGGAATCTGTCCCACCTCCTTAGTGAGTTACACTCTCAAAGTCCCATTTCTCTATTTGCAGTGGAGAACAAAGAAACACTGAAGCATTTGGCATCTCTGTATGCAAACAACCATCCGCTGATGCATTTGGGCCAACCAGGCTGTCCAAATAAGTCAGGTATGTCTGATTGAATCCTTTAACACCCCCCTGCCCCCCCATCAGCCTGTGCCAGACCCTGCTTGGAGCAGACCTGGCTGACAGCTGTGTTCTTGCTCTCACAGATGAGAATATTCCTGGTGGTGTGATCCGTGGCTCTGAATGGCACAGTCACTTGGGAAGTATGAAGGTACATCATACAGCACAAGGTTTTCCACCTCTGCTAAACGAGCATCAAAAAGCATATTTGTTTTGATCTCTGGGCAAAACTTGCCCACCTCCAGCTGCACTTTTAAAATACCACCTCTTTTGTTATAACTGTGTTTGGTTTTTGCAGGATTTCAGTGTTACGTTTGGTCACTGTCCTGAGATCACTGTTTATACTGGCTGCTGTTACTTCCCAAGCGCAGGACAACTCCCCAGCCTGTGGGCAGACCACAGGAAATCTCTCCTCAGCATGCTGGTGGAGGTGAGCCATGATCTGGGGGGAGAAATTCCCTCAAGGAGTGAAAGGAGTGGGCTGGGTGGGGTGTGGGAGAGGAACAGAACAGTATGGAGAGCCTTTGTGGTTTTATTGGTGCCATGTAATTATAGATGGTCACAATTTAGACTGCATGAGGGATGGATTGAACAGAGGCAGCAAGTGACCAGGAAATGTGTTGACATGAGAGTTAAACATCTGTGCTGTTTTGCCTCATGGTGGGTTGAGCAGCCCTTGCAGTATTGTGCACTTTTATTGATTATGAGGCTCAGGGATGGAGGAGAATGGACTGTATTTTGAGGGGAAGATTAGATCCTATTTTAGTTACAAATTTGCCATATGCTTGGATCTGAAAGTGAAGTGTTTGAAATGTTTTATTTCAGGTTCATAAGGGAGTCCATGGGTTTGTCCAAGACAAGAGTGGAAAGGCAATTTCTAAAGCTACCATTGTTCTTAATGAAGGCTTGAGGGTGTACACGAAAGAAGGTGGCTATTTCCATGTGCTCTTGGCTCCAGGTTTGCACAACATCAATGCAATAGCCGACGGGTACCAGCAGAAACATGTCAAGGTACGTGATTGTCTGTATCAAAGATCTTCCCCCTGATCCTGTCATGTCCCCTAAAGACATCACCTATTTGGGCTCAACCTCGTTGGCTGTGTTTAGCTGCTGATTATGTGCCCAGTGTAACTGTCTTCTGCCTTGATACAACGGATGGAGGAGAGTTTCCCAGCACAGCAGGGTTGTTTTGGGCAGTAGCTTTTCTTTCCATTGCGTTAGTCTTTGGCATCCACCCAGTCCTTCCTTGGTTGGTGAGTACCTCTTGTGTCTTGCAAGCTTTGAGACCGTCTGAGCTCTCGTATCTTCCTGCAGGTCTTTGTTCGTCATGATGCACCCAGCTCTGTGTTCATTGTATTTGACACCGAAAACAGGATATTTGGTCTGCCAAGGGAGCTGGTTGTAACCGTTGCAGGTAAAACAACACTTTTGATCAAAGCTTTGAGCTTTGCTTTCTGTACCAGTTTGTGCTGAAAATGACCCTTCTCTTCACTGAACTGGAAAAGTAGCCTGCACTTAAGCCATCTCGTGCTTTCCCTTCTGAACACGGGCTTGTCCTTGCGAACTGGTCCAAGGACCCTTGGATGTGGTGGTGCTGGGCTGGCAGTTGGGAGGGAGGGAGTGGAGAGTGTTGCAAGGGTCTGAAGGCTTCAGAATGGACTTTGAGATGCCTGGAATGGGGAGAGCCTCTTGTGCTGGGAACTAGGAGGACTTGCTTTTCTCCAGAGTGTCTTTGAGTGATGTGGCACCAGGTAAGTGTTTTTCTTTTTTTTAGTGTCAAGGTGGCAGCTGTTGGGGAGGCTGGAGTTTATACCCTGTGGTCTGCAGAGCAGCTCAGTGATACTATCCTAGATTGCAAACGCAGAAACTAAAGCTAGTGTAGTGCTGCTCTGGGAGTACCTCTCCTGCATGGCCTGTCTTCTGTGGCCTGAGAGGAAGGAGCAGCGTCACAGCAAAGTGAGGAAAGTAGTTGTGTAGAAGAGAAGAGCGATGGTGACAAGCCTAGGAGCCTCTGCAGTGGAGGAACAAGGCATTAACTTCAATGTCTTCTGTCTGGTAGGTGCAAGTATGTCTGCTCTGGTCCTCACCGCCTGCATCATCTGGTGTGTCTGCTCAATTAAGTCCAACAGACACAAGGATGGCTTCCACCGCCTCCGGCAGCACCACGACGATTACGAGGACGAAATCCGCATGATGTCTACCGGCTCAAAGAAGTCCCTCCTGAGCCACGAATTCCAGGATGAAACAGACACTGAAGAAGAAACGTTGTACTCCAGCAAACACTGACACCTCCTGAGCAGGAATGGAGGTTCCCATGGACCAGACCCAGTGGTGGTGGGGGGGCGATCCCTGTGGTTCAGTTTCCAAACGTTAGCTTGCAGGATGTGTCCTCCAGAGGTGTGGGTGGCAGCTCCCAACTTCCCTCTACTATTTGCTCTGTTCTATGTACGTGCAAATCAGTGGGTGTTGGAGGCTGTGTTTGGGCTAAGGACGTGGCTTGTTTCATTTTTCGGTCAAGATCTGGAGGTTCACATGTTGTTGTTTGAAAGGCAACTTAACAGGGTGGCCAGCAGAGTTCCTAGCACTTCCCCAGCATCTCAGCACAGTGAGAGGATGGTGGGGAAGTGCCCCAAGACCTGCATGGGGTTGTAGTTAAAACACTCCAAAGCAGTTTCTCTACCTGTTTTGATTTCATGTTTTCCACTCTGTACTTGAGGGAAGGTTGACTCCACATTCTGCAGAGCAGCCCTCAGAAAAAGACTGTATTTGGTTCTCAGCTGCTCCCTTGGGAGCTTTTCCCCACCATGAGATGCTGTGGCCTGCTATGACCTGCAGTGGTTGTGGAGCACCTCTAATGTGTTGCTAATTCCAGGCAGTGACTTGGCATTCTGAAAGCAGGGGGAGATGACATCTGTTCTTGATGTAAGCTGGAGAAAGGAGCAAATGCCAGAGCTTCAGCAAACTCTGACAAAGTTCAGCTGCTTGTCAGCTCTGCAGTCCCATCGTCCTGACTTCTGGGGAAGAAAGAAATTTTATCCCCCCATCACCTTGAGTTACTTCTTGTTTGTGTAGTAGACTTGGCCTTTGAGGTCTTGTGTTAGCGTTGCAACAGCATGGTGTCTGGAAGAGCAACAGAAGGTTGTTCTCAGCCCATGGATAAACTGATCCTGGTGGATACTGTAGAAGAGCAATCAGTTGCTGACTCTACCTGATCAGTTTTGCTCAAGCCCACCGCTGTTCAGGAGAAAACAGTGAAATCTGACCACTGCTTTGTATTTGAGCATTATTGGAGCAGCAGGGAGAGGTCGTGGGAGTATCCATGACCTAACTTCAGTCTTAAATGTTGAAGAAAAGCTGCACCATTTGCCATTGTTCACCTAATACCAGTTAGTGATCAGAGCACTTGGGAAACACCCTCTTGTCAAGCTCTGGTGATGGTAGGCATTGAATTAGCCTGCTGTCTTGGCTCTGTTCTGCTGCTACAGTGTCCCTGAGCGATGCAGCAAGAGCTCCACCTGCTTTTATGTCTGCAGTTGTGGCTGCTGCTGCGGAGGCCTGGGTGCAAAGCGTGAGGAAGGGCTCAACAGCCTTGCTGAAGGAGAAAGGAAAAGCAGCCAAATTCTGTCGTGTAGCACTTGGCAAGGAAGCTGGAAAGAGGAGCCACCACAGTGTGCAACCCCAAGACACACTACGTTTGTGGGCAATAGAAGGGATGCGCGGAAGGGAAGAATGACTGAAATGTTTGATTTCCAAAGCCTTTATGCATCTCTGGCATTCCTGTGCTTTCTGGGCAGAAGGCTGGGGGTTAGAATAGGCATTTATTTTCTTGCTGCTCATTTTCTTTTAATTCTTGCCCAGTGTGCAGGGGCCCGGTGTAGCAGCGTCTTAGGCATCTGGTTTGCCCTGAACTGATCTGTTCTGCAGCAGCCTGGTGCTGTCCAGTAGTGAAACTTGCCTGTGGTGTCCATGAGGGGGTATTTGCACCCAAATGTGTGATGGGCTGCATTCTGCAGGGCTCTGACCTTGTCTCCTGTGGGGGAACAGCGCAGTGGGGTCCCTGTTGAAGGCTCTTGGGCCATGTCACCTGAGGAAGGAGCTGTTCCTCACCTTTTTCTGCAGCAGATACCCTTCCAGAACCACATGCTGCCATGCTCATCATCTCAGCTGATTCCATGCAGTTATCTGGAAGGACAAAGATGACCCTTGGACACCTGTATACCTTCTTCCTTGTTCCATGAGGAGTCATATTGCAAGAAACACATGATAAGATCTGGCTGGGGAGGTGTGCTGGGAAGAGGGAGATGAGGCTGAGCTTTCCCTGTGCTCCTGTTTTGTGTTGCTGTGGTATGAAAGAGCTGCTTTTGTTCTGCCAGAGCCATGAACGTCCCTGTGCCTGCTCCCAGCTCATCATGCTGAGCAACGGATGGGGTTTGGTCCCAGGCCATCACCCTTGCCCATGTGTAATGGGCTGCAGCATACCAGCACGCAAGGGCATTAACCCTGCCTAATCTCTGAACTTTTCCTGCTTCTGAGGGCTTTAACAAGAGAGACAGCTGGGGTTTTATATTAAAGTTGAGTTTGCAAATGGCTCTTAAGGCTCTGTGTGGGCTTTTTGTGTGCTCTGGCAGCAGGTAATGGACTGGGCTGGCCTTGCTTTGTCCCACTAGCAATAGGTCTCTGAGAGTCCGTTTTGCAATGAGCACGGAGTAGGTGCTTATTTTTCAGGTGAGTGGATTTGAGATGTTTTCCAAAGGTGTGAGACTTTACGCAGCAGGACCAGGCGCGGTGTCTGCCTCTGGCTCGGTGCTCGCTGCCACAGCGAGTAAGTGCTGGGGGCTGTCTGGCGCCAGTTTTGGGAAGGCAGGAGCAGCCTCCCCCTTCGACCTCAGTCTGTCTGTCTGTCCGTCCATCCGTGGGAGCGCCCGTGCTGCTTCAGGCGAGGAGCTGGTCCCCCATGGGCGCTTGTCCCTGGAGCGTGTCGGTCCGTGCACTGTGCCTTCAAATGTACATTTTTAAAAGGGACTTGAATTGCCTTTTCCTGGAAGCGGGCCGGGGTGGCATGAGGTGAAGCCTGGTTCTGCCCTCAGCCGGGCCCTCTGTTTTTTACCTGTATACTGAGATCCAATAATCTGTATAAAACTATTTTGATGTCCACCTGGGTTGTCTCCTTCTTCCTACAACGGGCAGTGGGGGGTCGGGGCTGG
>VXBJ01006734.1:37590-92898 GCA_013400055.1 Nycticryphes semicollaris | reverse complement strand
GGGGGGGGGGGGGCGCGGGGGGGGGAGGTCCGTCTGTCCCGTCGGGCGCCGCGCCTTCAGGAAGACGCTCTGGCCCGGCCTTTTCGGCGGCGCGGTGTCGCCGGGCCGCGGCTGACGTTGGATAACAAAGATGGCGGCGGGAAGCAGCAACTACTGGGAAGGCGAGTGGGGCCTGAGGGCGGCGGGGACGGGGCGTCTGCGGGTCCACGGGGTCCTCCCAGGGTACGGCCCGGCCCAGGCACGGTGGTACCGCCGCCGGTTCCCTCTGTTCGCCTCCGAGGGGGAGCTGGCGACGCCCAAGCCCAGAGGCTGCGGTGGCCCCGTCGGCCCCTCAAGCCATGAGGCGTCAGTGCCCGGTGGGGAGGCCCCGGGACCCGCGGTGAGGGAGGCGACACTCTGCGCCGAACCCTCCCGGTCGTGGGGGACAGGGCCTGAGGGTGTCCAGCCGGGAAACCCCTCTTTCAGCGTGGGGAACTCCCCCATCTGCGAGAGCCCCCCTTCTCTGTGGGGTTCCCCTCTCTGGGGCTCTGAGGGGTCTCTGTGTGAGAGCACCGGGTGAAAACGCGTGTCCCCCCCGCGAAAGGCGTGGGGGTCACCGTGCGGGTTTGTGACTGTTCCCCTGCTCTCGGCCGCCCTGTGCAGATCTCAGGAAGCAGGCGAGGCAGCTGGAGAACGAGCTGGACCTGAAGCTGGTCTCCTTCAGCAAACTCTGCACCAGCTACAGCAGCACCCGAGACGGAAGGCGCGACAGGTATAGGTACTAGCCCGTTTCTTTATATTTTAAATGCTGCTCGTGGTACTTGGGGTTCGTTTTTATAATTTGCTGAATGCCAGTCCCACCTGTGGCTTTTGTGCTTAGCTTCTTAAGAAGCTTATTTCAGCCCTTCTTCATGCTGCGATGCCGGTGTTGATCTTGAGGCAATACTGAGCGATACTGGCATGTGAGTCAGAAAGGTGTGTGGGCTGCAGTGGTGCATCGTCACTCGGGGAAGCTGAATTTAAACTTCAGTCTGTGACTGTGGAGTTAGTGTGTGAACTGACAATATGGCTTTTTACTGCTTGCTACATCAGTTTATTTCCCAATTTTTCTTGCATTACACTAGAAGGAGGTTTTCAGGGTCCTCAATACCTTACCTGTAGCCTTACACCTTTCAGGTGGTGTGGTATTTATGATCCCTGTTTCAATGATAAGGGAACTAAAGCGCTGAGCAGCTGTGACTGATCCAAGGTTGTGTAGAGGACCAGCCCTCCCTTTAGGAGGGGTAGCTATTTCTTTCTGGCTTTCTCCTAGGATGAGTAATAATAGTGAGAGTTATGTATATGTTTTTATATATGAACCAAATGCATACATACATACATCCCTGCATATATGTGTGAATAGTTTCTGTTTGCTTCAGGCGGATTTATATTTGACTGAAGAATTATTATGATAAAACTTCTCAAGTCTTTCTAGCTTATAGGCTAGAGCTGAAGTCTTCTCTGCAGTTCCAGAGCAGTAATTATTGACTTCTCTGTTTCTGCACACCACCTTTATAAACTGCCATCTTTTGCTTATTAACTGTGGGTCCAACACTACTATATGCGTGTGTGTTGGTATTTTTATTTACTTTATTTGATAATTGAATAATTGAATCGCTTTTGAAACTTGCCATGAATTTCTGGTTCTAGAAGCCTGACAGCACCTCAGGAATGATCATGTTACTCTTGAGTCAGAGTCCTGGTCTCTCTATTGTTTCTAGTTCTGTGCTGTTACTTGTATAATCTATGTAATCTAATTCTTCTGGTTATTTTTCCTGTCTGCAAAACTTATTTATCTTACTCTAGTTATGGTAGTTTATCAAAGCAAAGAGTGATCTCTGAAAGGTATTAGTTGTCATACTTCTACAGGTTGTCAAGTGTTGTGCTTGCATTCTGTTGCTTAGATAGGATTTCTTATTGTGGTTTCAGTTTATCTTAAAAAGCATAAGAAAGGCATATTGTATGAAACTGTAATTGTGATAAATTCTGTGGTTTGTATTGCTGTGTAGAACACCTGATTGCTTAATAGGTCAGTGGGTTATTAAGGTGTCATTATGTAGCTGGTGTAACATGCTCATAGTGCAGCGCTCCCTCATAAATAAGCTAATAAATAAGTAAATCAAGTTTAAAAGTTGAGCAGAGGAGGGCATTGGTTTTAGACATTGTATTGTTTGATGTCAGGCATATGCTCTAAGGAGAGATTATATTTTCCCCAAGTGATACTGCATCATTAGTTCAGGTAAGAGTTAAAGGCATGTATGATAGGAAAATGTAGCTTTTCTGAGCTTAATGCGTCTTTCTAGAAAAACTGGGTAGTGGAGCTTTCCAACACCTAACACTAATGTTTCCTTATTTCTTGCACTCATGAAAAGATGAAGCTACTTTTCAGTAACTGCTCCTCTTCTTTGTCCTTAGCTCTGACACAACTCCTCTCTTAAATGGATCAAGCCAGGACAGAATGTTTGAGACCATGGCTGTGGAGATTGAACAGCTTCTGGGAAAGGTACCCCAAGTTCCTGTGGTTTTACTTCAGTAGTGTGTAGGAAGTAGTGCTGTATGGGTTTCTGCGATGAACGTTAGGAAATGCTAGTGTGAGTGGTGGTCGAGTGTTTCTGAAGGTGTGTGTCTGTTGTTAGAGGTAGCTCCTTCACCTCATGCATTGTAACCTTATTACTAAAATAAGCCATTTTATGCTTTCAGTTGTTTGCTTTTTTTTTTTCTCTTTGTCTAGCTTACTGGAATAAATGACAAAATGGCAGAATACACAAATAGTGCAGGAGTCCCATCCCTGAATGCTGCACTGATGCACACGTTACAGCGTCACAGAGACATATTGCAGGTAACAAAGGCGTACTCTTCTTGCATTTGTTTTGTTCCTTTGTTTGGAGTAATTATTAATAGTGCTGGTATCACTTGCTTGTCTTACCAGAAGGTTTAAATCCCACCGATCCCATCTCACTTTTTGTCTCTCCAGGCATTCCAATCAGTTAATACTTCGCATTAACTTCCAGGTGTTGCTTTAATGAGTTGCACTTTGTATTAGAGAACAGTTAACATTTTAAAAGATAGTCGAATCCTGCTTAAGTACGTAGTTTTGTTAAACTGATCTCAAGGTCCTCATTGTTGAGTCATTGTTTCATTGCAGGATTACACACATGAATTCCACAAAACCAAAGCAAACTTCTTGGCAATACGAGAAAGGGAGAATCTTCTGGGATCAGTAAGAAAAGATATTGAGTAAGTCCTATTGTGTGTTACAGCAACAGCATGGGACTGTGCTTGGAGGGAGAAGGTGGCAGCTCTCCTGTAGGAGAATACTTGCTGTGATTTATTCATCGGCGCTCGGAGCAAAGCGAAAAATGTTATTTGAATTGATGACTTTTATTAAGGTTGTGGTAAAGATTCTGGCTTGGTTTGTTGGTTTGGTTTTTGTTTATTAACTGAAAAGGAATTTGTGTTTTTAAAGTAAAACTGTTATGCTATGCCAAATCACATTGTTAATGAATGGAACTTTTTGATTTGGTCAGTTCAGAGTAACCAACATTATACGTATGTAAATCCGTTAATAATGTCTCATGACAAGCCTCAGGAAAAAAATGTTTTTCAGCTCTTACTATTTTTTACATTTTTAGATCATATAAAAGCGGGTCTGGAGTAAATAACAGAAGAACAGAACTTTTCCTGAAGGAACATGAACACCTTCGAAAGTAGGTGTTATTTGTTTTTTACTTGTGTTGGAGGTGTCTAACTTCTCTGGGGGATGAAACAGTCTTAACTTCAGGTGTGGGTAAAAGTTCTGTCTTTTTGTTGATATTGTCCACAATGAATGTCTTGCACTATGGATTCTGTGACAGCACTGTGACTTACACAGCTGGATAAAGGTTTCTTGCTCATGCTGACTGTGAAATGCATGTAAGAAGGTAGCAGGCGTGGTAGTTTGCAGTGATTTTTGGCTTTAGGATCTTGTCAGCTCTAAGTGACCTTTATATATTGCCTTCAGTGGCCTTTCGGAAGCCACTTGTGACTCAGGCTTTGTGCTTGGCCTCCTCTCTTCTTAAGAAAGTGGATGCCTTTACAGTGTACTAACTGGGATAAGGGTTAGAAAACGAAACAGAAAGTCTCAGTGACTTAGCTGTTTTTCCCATTCTTACACTTTATGTGTCAGAGTCACACAGAGAACTTTTTTTTTTCTCTTGTTTGTACTGAATGTGTGCAAAAGGTGATGGAAAACACTAATTCCAAAATTACCTATGCACTTAAATTGACTGTAATTTATTGGCCAAAATAACAAGGAAATAGAAAGCACTTTCTTTTAATTCTTGCTGAGGGGGGCATTAGATTATGAGTAAGTGGGTGCTTTGTGTGTTCCCTGTTCAGCAAAAAGATCACACTCCAAAGGGAGAGCTCTGGAAGGTTCATGTTTTCTAGATAGTCAGGAAGTAGCACTGATCTTCATGGCTTTCTGTTCTTGACTGTAGTCGTGCTAAACTTCAATCTTACACCAGAGGGCAGGCTTTCATTAAAATAATAAATGAAAAATTACCTGTGGCTTTCCCAAATGTGCTTTCTTAAGATAAATTAAACTTCTAGCCAGAACTACAGAAAAAGCTTTTACAGGAAATTAAATCTGAATTTTTCAATTGTGGCTTAGCATCACTTTAGCCTCAATTGTCCTTTAGTATCTTTAAAACTTAGAAATTAATTAATTTAAAACTTGAATTATGATTTTCGTTAGATTTAATTTATTAAACATTGTACGATCAGGAAATGTAAACATTCCAGGAAAGAAACTCCAGTCTTAATATTTTGGAGGTGAATGTTACCTCCACGTTACGTGTTGTTCTTTGACAAATCAGTTTCAGTTAATCTGAGTAAACTGGATTCTTTCTAGATGTTGTGTTTGGGTTTGTTTGGTTTTGCTTTGGGGTTTGTTTGGCTTTTTTTTTTATTAGAGGGGTAGTAAATACTTTTACACAATTGCCATTATGTTCAAGAAAGCTACAAATAAAATATTTCTGGAGTTGTAAAGCATGAAAAAATGTCATTCCTCTGTGTACACGATTTTGAAAAGTTTGAAACAAGAGGAAAACTCAAAATACTGTCTTGTAGATCTCTTCAGAATTTGAGCCTAGCAGTCGCTGAGGCACTGATTGCCTTGATGTTGTTAAACATACTAAATTCTCAAGTATGTTTTTATGATAAAAAGGCATGAAAAACAGAATTAAATAAGGCAGTGTCAGAAAGAGTTAAACCAAGTTTTAGGTGATTATTTGGAAATGTCAAGACGTATAAACAAAAAACCCCACAAACAACTAAACCCCACGACAAGAAAACAAGAAATAAATGTGATTTGTGGATCTTCAGAAAAACAGGCCGAAACTAATCGTGGAATGTTAGTGCAACATGGAGATAACTACGTTTGAAGAAATGTGGTGTAGAAGCAGAAGACAACGTTGGCGAGAAATCAAAGCTTGCAAGATGTTCAAAACTTTAGCATTTAATATCAGTAAGCTCAGAAATAGATACTGACAGAGGAAATTATTAGAGAGTTTCAACATACGTGGCTTCCGAGAAAGCAGTTAATGAGCTATTAATGCCAAAATGCTATAAAAGCTAGCAAAAAGTCCCAAGAAATCACCAGGAGCTGGCAGATTGTGCCAAACGTGCTCTTACGATAAGCTGGGAAGCTTCACACAATGTATTTGCAGTGGGGTAAATCGTGGTGCTAGACTAATTGATAGAACTACACGATAATTATGTATACATTGTCACAAAGGCACAGCAGTAAAAACTCCAAGGTATTTTTAGTGACGTTGAGAAACCTATGAAAAGAGCTCCAAGAAGGGAGATGGGAACATACACTTTGTCAAGTGCATTATTTTATGCTGCAGAGTAATGAAATAACGCCACAGGGATGATCTATCGAATATCAGAGTGTTCACTTGGTCTTGACCCTGCTTAATTTCTGATATTAAGTAGTTTAACCTCTTACATATTTATTCTGTGATCTGGTAATGGCGAATGTATGTGCTGTTGCCCCACTGCAGAGAACCAGGCTCGTTGTCAGCCTTTTTTCTTTATGCGTTACCATGTGAGGCAGGAGAAGCGGAAACTTGAGTTTACTCTTGGCGGTGTTTTCCATGAGTGCTCTTTAAAAAGCTCTCTGGCAGCCCCCGGCGGTATTGTTTGTGGTGGTATCTCACTGGGGAGTAAGGGGAAGAGAGCCAGAAAGCTCTTTACTGGGAGAAACTTTGGATAGATCTCTGTTTTTTGCCTAAATTTTAATTTTTCTGTCTTATTTTGAACATCATCTCTTCTGGAAGGACTAAGAATGAAGGAGGGTCTGTCCGTGTTGATTTTACATCTGTAGATAACTGTAAAAAAGGAGAGGAGATTAAAAAAAATAAAATTAATGTGTGAGTACAACATTTTGATGAATAAAAGGATCCACCATATGTATGTTAAGCACCAGGGGAATGGCAACAGCCGAAGCGCTGTGCAAACCCTCCCTATGGCTGTAATAGATAAACCTGCTCTCCATTAAGCCGTGAGGATTGTGGATCCATTTGGATTCACTTTCCCGGGGTGGGGCTGCTGCTGTGTCAGGGCTGCTGGCACACACACGCGTGTGCACTCCCACATGAGGATGACGGTGGTGCCGGGGCAGCCCTCGGGACTGGGGGCGCACGGGGTCCTCGTGCTCACGCACCCCGGTTCTGGGAGGGTTAGAGGAAGCATATCCTGTTCTTCTGCTTCCGTCTGAAAGCTTCACTGACAGTTCACTTCATTTCATAAATGGGATGATCCTGAGTTTTATTAGGAAAGGAGATCTGTCTAGAAATTTTATTGACTCTAGATAGGAGGCATAAAGCTTCCAAGTCGCTCGGTTTCCTATTTAATTTCTATACTGATAATTCAAGGATAGTTTTACCTGCCTCTGGAAAGAAAAGCAATGATGCCTGATTTTTTTTTTTAACAAGAATTTTAATACTTATTAATTGAAATGAGGCTGGAAGACAGGTCTTGTTGACTATTGGTGCCCTATTAATATTTTCACCTAATACCTCAGTCTTTTGGCGTGTCAGATGGTTAAGGAAATACCAAATCCAGCACAGTCACATTTGCAAGTTGATTTTGGAATGTTTGTTTTCTTGGGTCTGTGCTGTTCAGTAAAGGTGTTTGTCTCATCTTTTCTGGTTCTGTGCTTTTGGCCAGGGAGGTAAACAAGTCATCCTTTTTCTGTTAATACTGTTTTCCATCTAAAGAAAACAATTTTGATGAATAGATCTAGCTTAGCATTTTAAAAACCGCTCTGAAAAGTGCTGCCTCAGAGGAAAGAGTCCTGTCAACTTAGCGTTTGCCCTGAGAAATTCTGCAGTTATTGATGAGTTACAGCCTAAGTCAGCGAAGAAGGAACTAATGTGTTTGATTAAATTTGCAATATTGCATGTGTATGCAAGTGAAAATTTCCCTTGTGTTAGTACTTGCTTGGAGATGGGGCTGATACCATATGAGGCGA
The DNA here is from genome assembly GCA_013400055.1 of Nycticryphes semicollaris. Classification (NCBI taxonomy): domain Eukaryota; kingdom Metazoa; phylum Chordata; class Aves; order Charadriiformes; family Rostratulidae; genus Nycticryphes; species Nycticryphes semicollaris. Next base: position 85,361 of record VXBJ01006734.1, on the reverse strand, counting down.
CACTGATGAACTTGTGTAAAAATGGATGAAGGCTTCCAAGGTTTAGACAGAAACTACAGATTGTATTATCTATGATGAATTCCTCCCAGAACTAGATGAAAACTAGCCCACTTAGCGGGCCTCAGCATTTGCTGTAGTAGATTTGTTCTGTTGTTGTAGGGCCAATATATGACTGTTCCATCATTACTCTGCTCCAGTGCTCAAAAATGAGACTTTTGTCCTTCTCCAAAAGAAGTGGCTGGTGCTGAAGCAGGTGCTGCTGTCGTGAGCTGTGATTTTGGCTGTTGTTAGACTGCATGTTCCTGGTGAGTGGCGCTAACTCTGCGGACTATCAGTCTATCCAGTAAAAAATTTTTCAGCTTAGAATATTCAGGTGGAAGGTAGATGAGATGAACCTGCTCAAAGCGTTGAGGCTTGTTAGGAGCACAATCTCCCACCCCTGTAGGTCTTCAAATATCTATTTAGCGCTGGTAACAGAGAGGGTAGGGGTGCCAGAGCAGGTGGGTGAGAAACTTTGAAGGAGAAAAGGAGGAGAGCAAATAAATCCGAGGAGTGTGTTCCACGTGTGGAAGGGAAAAGAGAGGTGAGCAAAAGAAGTAACAGGAATCTGCAGCAGTTTTATAATGGTTCTATTAATGATACATATGTGATTTGTGGAGATGATTGGGATAAATTAATGTTCGTGCAGTATGTAATGTATGTGAAGTAGCCCAGAGTATTAAATATTTTTATTACTATTATTCCTGCATTTCATTTTTCAGCAGAACTGCCCAAACAACAGGAAATTCAAAATAGAAATGGCCACATTCAGTGGAGAATAATCACCAGGAAACTGCTTTCAAACTTTGTTCGTAGCACAGTCCAGCCCTTTATTAAGGGAGTGACTTCTTGGCCGTTTTTCCTCAAAATACTGATGTTGCTTACAGATTTTTACATCAGTACTGGTGGGCACTGAAAAGACAGCTTAATGAAATGCTGGCACACCTTACAGGGGTTTCGTTCACAGGTGTGATGATCTTTTGGGGGAGAAAGCTACCAGTTGTCAGCCTTAATTGAATTTCCTTTTCTTTGTTATTCCTGTTCTCTGCTCTGCACACCCTGATTTCCCTTCACTGTGCTGATGCTGCTCAGGTTCCTGTGGATTTCAGTGGACCTTCACTATTGGATTAAAACCAGGGAACTGGTGTTGCCTGCCCTTCCATCCCCTCCTTCACCTCCAGTTGGAGGCGGGGGGGACACACAGATCCCTGTTCAGTTGCTGTTCCAGCTTGACAGGTGGTTCACCACTGCGTCTCCTTCATCTTCTCTTGGAAAGAAGGAGATTGTAGGAAAAACAGCTAATTCACCAATTCTTTTTTCCTTCCCAAGGTGGCTGGGGAAGCAGCAGGGAGGGAGGAGTGTGATAAGCCTCCTCCTTGGGTGCCGGCGGGCTGCCTGCTCTGCAGCCTCAGAACTGCTGAGCTCCGCTGTACTCAAGCCCAATAAGGTTCTGGGTTTTCTCTTTTTTTAATTGCAAAACTAAATTAAACTTATTTTTTTTGTTTGTGTCAGAGCAGAAAGTGGTGTTCTTGTCGCTCCATTCTCTGAATTTTAATACATATTTTAATTGAAGCAGCCCTTGATGATGAATAATTTTTTCTGCTTTATAGCAGTTGTGAAAAAACCAAAGCAGCTGTGCTGTGGAAGGACGGCCCGTGCTGTCTGTGGCCTTGGTTTGGAGTGTTTGCCAAGAAGCACCGGGTACGGTGTGATTTGGCTGCAGACTTGCTGTGCGGTAACGGAAGGCTGCAGCACTTTGCCCATTGAACTGGAAGATAACAGTGCGAGGAGAGATTGAAGAATCTGGGTTAAAATGTTTCTCTGCTGGCCATTAATGGCAAGAGGCCTGGCACTGGTGTGTCACTGTTTTCCCAAGCGCCATTGATTTGTTTTCTTTGTTTCTGGAATAAGGAGGTTTGGGAAACTTTAGTATTAAAAGTGTGTGCTAGTGCCTCAGCGAGCCAGTGAGAATGACTGCGGTAATTACTGACTGACTGACTGTTGAGTATCCATAACGTGGACTTTTTGGGTAGGGTTATGTGTTCTGTCTGAGCAGAAGCACAAATAAAATAGTTTTCAAGGAAAAGATTTGAACAAAGGTGGATTTTTGGTTATTGCAAAAGGATGTACAGCCTGTTACTGTAATCCCGTTTCAAAATACAATCCCGTTTTCTCTTTCTACTTTGGCTCCTATTGCTGCCGGGTTTCCTCAATTGCAGTTACACATCAGTGATTCTTTCCTTTACCCTTATATCTGAATGAGTTGTATTTCCAAGGCTGCTGGCGGAACGTCTGTCTCCTGAAGACTGGTGGCAGAATGACACAAGGCCACTTCATAAGTAGCTGGATCGGCTTCCCCTGTAACAGTTCCAGACTGAATGCCAGACTGGGGCATATCATAAACTTAACTATAATACCAGACTGAGCACAGCTTCACTTTTTCCTTATTTTAATAGTTAATAATCCTTGATGAGGGAGACAGTTCATGTCTTCTGGAAAAAAAGAATCTTGGTTTATGTGACTGTATTTATATGACTGTACGAGCAAGTTATTGAAGTAGTTTAATGAGAATTTGGGGAGATTCAAAGCTTGCAGGCAATGAAGGAAGATGCTCTCCTGGGTATCATTATTATTTATAAATAACTTAATAAAAGACCATGAAAATCAGCCAAGCACTTTAGGTTTTAAAAGAGGTTTTCCCTCTAAAAATAGCTTGAGCTTCATTAGAGTAAAATCAAATAGTGCTTTTCATCTTCCTGTGCTGTATTTAGGGCTTAAAGCAACAAACCTACCCCAAAACACAAAACCAAAGATTATATTTGTCTCACAAGGCTTATTTGTGTGTTTTCCTTCTGGTTGGATTGCTTTAAAAAATACTGTCATCAATAATTTCCCTGACATTGATGACCACTGTGATGTTTTTATACCTCGATATATCTATAAATGAGTATTTGAAGGAAAGGGACGCACACACACATGACAAAGCCAACAAATCCACTAGACATATGTGCATAACCTACTTTTGGGGACCACCTTTGTAACTTCCAGTACAAAATTGAATTATCCAGTTAACAAAGGATGCAGTCACACAGGTGTCAGCATTAACAACTTCACACTCATTGTTCAATTTTCATCTCTATGAAATGTGAAGGTTTATGCTTGAACTTCTGTATTCCCGGAGGAAAGAGGCTACAGAATCTGTCCTGGGTCTTTTTGAAGGTCTGCACAAACTAAAGAGCAAACCCTCAGACCACAGTGTGTATGATTTACCCCAATACATCACAGAAAAAGGGTGGTTGGGACTAAAACCCTGCTCCGCTTCTGGCCTTTACCCTAGAAACAGCACCATGGCCTTGATTTGGGGAGAGGGAGGGGCATGAAACCACACTTCAAACTTCAGAGCTCTGAGTTTGCTTCTGAAGTTTCTTGCTGGTTTCAGAAATAAACAAGTCAGTGATGCATGTTTTATTTGTTTTTAGCTTTCCTTTCAACACTGTTTCTTAACTAGGGCAGCTTCCCCCTCCCCAGGTCTGTATTGAAATTAGGACTTTGACAAGTACTGAAAATCATAAATCCTTCTTACATGGGTTGGTTCTGAAAAGTAGGTGCATCTTTGGAACAGCAACAACAATTGTGGAGTTCTACAGAATTTCTCATGTGGAATCTGAGAATCATTTACTGTTCTATGCAGCATGTTGGGTGTTTTGTCAGCGCGGCCCTGTGCTTTCCTCTTCTTCAGGGCCAGAAGTGCTCGCCCGTTATTTGCTGTTGGAACCTCCTGTACAACCAAGATACTGAATTTAATTTGATGTGCATGGTTATGTTAAATAGGAGTTATTTCCACGTGTCTCAAATACAGAGCGTACCTCTGGAAAGTTACCATATTACTGTATAATTTGTCATGCTTGAGATTATTTAATTTGAACCTCGGTACTAATGCATCACGATGAGGTTCTCATCGTTCTTGGCTGCTTCGTGGTAGGCTGTGCAGATATCTTACTTCACCAGTGGTTTGATAGAAGGCATCGACTCCCATCTGCTGAGGCTACTTTCTATCAAATTCACGCTGGTAAGCAGGACTAGATCCAAATTCCTGCTGAAGCAGGCCTATTTTAGCCTGATAATATAATTTTGCTTAGAACCTTTCAAGGACCTTAGTTTTTGTTGTCAAGTGAAAGATGCAGTGTGCCTTCCTCTCACTTGAGAGGCTTGTTTTTATTGAGTATAGTCACACTTTGGGAAGAATGCGGCTCGTTCAGTGTTAAGTAAAAAGCCAGGCTTAAGAACACAGTGAAATTGGGTCAGAAGAAAACCGTTGAGATCTTCATCCATTAAGGAACTGCATCCTGAATTTGGATTGTAGATGGTTTAAGTGCAGTGCACGCTTTAAATTTTTAACTATGGGTGTTCATTATATTGTATAGTTAACTATACAATTTTAAGAATAATATTCTGACACTTAATAATCAGGCAGGTAGAGAGTTGTACCATTAGATACTGCGGCCAAGCGCTGGATGAAAGCCATACAGCTTTCTGCACCTACAAAACAAGCCTTCAAAACCACAGGAGGTGAAAATGCAGTTAGGAAGCAGAGTACTTTTCTATCAATGTGTATTTTAGGGTTTTGTACTAAATCAAAATTGGGTTGTCGTCCCAGGGATAACTCTCACTTCATGTCTGTGTTAGCTTCATTGGAAATTAAAAAGACATTAATATGCAAACTTGTTTATATGATAGGGCTTTTCATGAAGACATTCCCCCTTGTGTTCTCTTTTGATTACTTAGGAATGTGTGAGTAGGAGAACAATTTTTTTAGCTTTGTCTAGCTTTAATCAAAAACTACTGAGCTGGAAAAGTGTCACAATATTTTTTGCTACAGTACAGATTATAAACAGCTTGTGTTTCTTTTAAATTGGGCATCTATCTTGTCTGTGTGTGCCCGACAAATCAGTAATGGCAGGTCATCTTGGTAAAGCTCATTCTTTGTCGGATCAGTGTTGGATATCAAAGGCCACGTTGCTTGGTTTTGAGGGCTTTTTCCCTTTAGTTAAAGGTAGAATCTAAATTATACATCTGAAACCAGACAAAATAATGAAAACAGCACTACTACTGGATGCTGCTTGTGCATGCAGCATGTAAAATTTGAGGAAATACCAATATAGTCCATTAGTAAGTTACTGGAATTGTTCTGACAGTTGTGGTTACTGATAATGACTTACAGTAAGGCTTGCCCTTCTCAGTTCATTTCACTTTGTTCCTATGGGTAATATGGAGCAATTATATGGGAGGGTCAATCTATCCAGGAACTTTCACAACCATGAAGATAGTTCCTCTAGAAACCTCATTATGTGGCTGGTGGTGCCATCCTGGCACTGGGTTTACATTCATTTATAGGCAACCACCTGCTGCACTTCATTTAGTCGACAGGAGCTGTTTTCATTTTAAGTTTTTAACTGCATTCTTTGGGTAAACCGTGTACTGCAGATTATTGAGAAGGCTCTTATTTCCTTATAGAATAGCTTTAAAGGAAGAAGTATTGCTGTTGCTCACCCTCTTGGGACTCTCAAACATCAGGGCACTCTCTCCAGTAGCCTTTCTATGTGCCAAAGAGCTTTCTTGGCTAACTACTAACTCTTTTTGCAGAAATGTTTATTTCACTCTGTTGATAATTCCCATGGAGTTCAGTGGAGGTGCAGACTGTACCCTTTGGAAATCCAGGAGAAACAACCTGTTGGTGTTCTCAGACCTAGGAAGGTTGGATCCCTGTGTTCAGGGATCTCCCCACAAAGGGAGAGCATCGCTTGGTAATAGCTTGCATCCATTAACTTGTTCTTTAAACTGAATTAGAGCAACTAATCTTTTCATTGGTTGCTGTCCATATGTAGACATATTTACAGGTGTTAGCTGCAAAGAAAGTACTTGTGTTAGCTTATCTTAAGTCCAAATTGTTGGAATTAATAAGCTGTTAAGATATTTACTTAGTGATGTAGGTAGGAGTCTAATGTTTAGTGAATTTTGTGTGATAGGCTTGCAGGTTGGAGAGAATAGGTTGTCCCAACAACAACCATCAGCTTATTTTCCTGGAAATCCTTTGTCAGATTCTTCCCTACAGTGAAAAGCATGCCTTTTGGTTTTTTCCTCCATATATAAGGTACAGGGGAACGATCTGGAAAGAAATTCAACACCAAATAATGTTGGTTAGCTCCTGTCTGGAGCAGTGGATTTATGTTCCGGTGCCTTTCATCTTAGATTTAACAAATTGCTTGCCTTGATTAAAAGCAGCGTGATGTTACGCTATTGTGCTTTTTTCCCTTTTCCAATGTTGTAACTATTCCACGTTCTTACCAAAAGAGATTAGTGTCAGGCTCCCCGGTACTGTGATCTGCAGAAATGAGCTTACTTAAGTGTTTAGAGTTCGTAGGTGTGATGTTGTTAATAACGTGTTGTTGCTGCGGAGCAAATCTATACATTGACTTGATGCTCATGTTTGTGCTGGTTTGTGTGTTTGGTGTAGGCTCTTACTTCATTTTTCTTACTGCACTGGAGAGGGTCGAAACACCACATCTCCTTAGCATCCAGATTTATGCTTTAATTAACATTAACCCACAAAAGATAGCAGTTTGTGTTGGCGTTTGAACCTTTCTCTGCTTTCAGAATGGTTTCTCTGGGCAAATTATTCATCCCTGAAAATGACCATTTTACCTCACGCCTTTGTTTTTGGCAAGCTAGCTCTTCTCATGCTGGAAAGGCAAGATGGATGCTTCATAGGCAAATATATTCCTTTTCCTCCCTGTGCTGTTGCATGTTGTGTATTCAGAGCAGGTGCTGCTTCTGCTCTTCGATAAAAACACAAGAGCAAATGCTGTGGTGTCTGCACAGTCCTCTGTTTAAAATTTTTCACTCTTAAGTTGCCATATACCCAAGATACCTTTTTCTTGCCCAGCTGTAGTGTTGGGTCTCAGTCAATGAGGAGGCTTCTACACCAATTTTTGTCTTCTTCAGCAACTGCAGGAGACTGTCCAAACTAGCTAAGCAGCTCCAGTGGGCTTGGTTCTTTGGTACTAAATTCAATCAAGCTTGAGACAAGTTTTAGAAAAATCTAGAATATCTTCTTTGTTACCACAGGAGAAAAACCTAAAGTATTGTGTTTTACATTCTTCTACTTAAGTTTTTTTAAAGAGATTAATCATCTTCTGAATTTGTTAAATGATAACGTACGTTGATGGCAAGCAGAAAAAAATGAGTTGGAGCTGGGGCTTTTTCATGTGTGTGTGTTCACAGTGTTGCTTTTCCATGTGAGTTAGGAAGCATTATTATGAAATAACTGGCTGTGTAACTCTGATTTGTTTCATCATAATTGTCTACGTGTATTAGACTATCAAGTATGTGTTGCAATATTTGCATTCCCAGAAGCTCCACGTTGCCTGGTGATCCAGGACTGTGAAAATACAGAAGATTTATTGCAGGCAGTTTGAGAGAGCTGAGACTAGTGTTTGTTGCAGAAAGAACAAAGTAAAATCATTATTTCTGTAGTTATTCTTTAGGAAAGTAAGAAAATGGTTATCGAGTGCTATATTAGTTGGTTTTAAAGGCTTTTTTTTTTTGCAATCCTTTAAAGTTATTCTTTGTGATAATACTGCCCTTAATTGAATCTGAGGGGTTTAAAGTGCATTGTGAAATGAGTCTTACTCCTACCTCTTGTTTCTCTGACAAGTACCTGTATTGAGTGTCCTGCTAAATCTGTGGATCTGGGAGAAGCCCAGTCTGCACTTAAGTAATCATACGTATTACTGAATTTTAACTACTGGCATAGAGATTTGCTATAAAAAACAACACACCAGCACCAGCATATTACTTGTAAAAGCTTGATGTGATGATGGGTAGGCTCCTTCTCTGTCCTAGAGGCATATTTCCCATAATTTTTCCTTTGGATTAATTTACCTGTCTGCATATTTAAATGACAAACAGCACCATCTTTTCTGAAGCCAGCAGTTGCACAAGGGCCTGATTATATCATATGCATGACTGCTGCTGTTGGATTCGTGCCATTTATTACAGTAGGTGATTGCCTCAGCATCTTTCAGTGTTTCTTTCGGATAGTATTTTTAAATGGCTTTGTCAAAGTGCCATCTGTTTCGACAGGTGAAAATGCGTAGCTTATTGAAACAGATGGCAAATCAGATTAATATTGCCCAGAACCATCGTTTCCTTGCCTGGATGTTCATAAGATAGTGTCCACTGGATTCATTGTGCTTGCTTCAAAGGCAGAAGAAAAAAAATTAAGATTTTTTTTTTATTATTATTAAAGAGTTTCTTTTTGTAGTGTTTTAAATGCATAAGTTAAGCAAAATTACCTCTTTCGATGCTATTTTTTTTTAAATTCTGTGAGGCAGTTTAAATGAACGTTATTCATAGTTGTGAGAACAACTTCTATTTGTGTAAGACAAGTTATTAATAGTCAGAGATCTGCAAACTTCCCTTGGGTCTCTGGGCCCTGTTGTACTTTGTGTTCCTCATCTTCCTTAACTCTGACTGGTACTTTCTATGGTTATGAACTGTAAAATGCTGAAAGAACTGCCTTCTGCTGTTTGGGTATTGCTGTTAGTCAATGTTACTTATCTGTATTTGCCAAGAACTTCGAAAGACTTTAAGAGATGCTGTATGAGCACGTGGTACTGCCTTTAGGAGCATCTGCTTAAACTGAACTTTTGCAGGAACTACCGAACTTAACAGAACTCTGAGGGATTTTTCCCGTAAAATGGCCCTGCTCACACTGCCCTTACCAAAATTTCAGGGAATGTCCGTGCCGTTTTCTGCTGAGGTTTGCTCACCTGCTGGAGGCTTTCACGTGGAGATGTTTTTGGAAATCCACTCAGGGCTGTCAAAAGCTGCTGCTTCTTGGGGGTGGGAAGAACATACTGGAAGTTGTGTTTCGTAAGTCTGAGTGCTTCCCTGCTATTTATTTAAGACTGCAAGAGTTCAGTCTGCCCTTACCTATACATCAGTCATTCTGAAGAAAATTCATGTGCATCTCATCCTTTTAAATAGTTGGGATGACCTCTCTTTAAATAGAGAAGTATTGATCTTGCAACTTCGGATGCCTGTTAAATGCCTTGTGTTGGCATTTCCATCTGATGTTTGTGTTGGTGTTGAGCACTGTTTATTACCCGTTTTATACATTTTTATTAACTTCTGCATGTCATCATATTACAGGTAGCTACGTTTCCAGGGTTTATTTTATATGTGTGTATACTTACAGAATTATATGAAAAATAATGCAGTATAATATAATTGAATCTGAAGGTTTTAAATGCTTTTTGTTTATATGTCTGTAATTAAGTAATAAAACTGCCTAGCTAGAGCTTTGTCTAACATAAAAAGCAGCTACTGTCTGTGCTGCAAATGAGCAAGACTATTTTTTTTTGTGCTGTGAAAACCTTGGAGAACATCCTAGTTCACTTAAGGTCTCTGACTGTGCTCAACTTCCCTGTCGTTTTCAGTTCATCAACATGAAAATACTGTAATTTCAATGGACAAAGAGCTGGTAATGCTGGTGATGATTTTTCCAGGGTAGAGGTTTTTTAAATACCTAGCTATGTTTTGTTCCACAGAATTAGTGTAACTTATTTCCAGCTATGCTCCTGATACCTTTTCGTTGGTTGGTTGGTTGAGTTTTTTCGGTGCATTCGTGTGCACTGTTCTTGCTTTCCACCGTTTCCTGATGTTTTCGCAGTTGAATCTCATCACGCGCTGCCCTCATAATCCTCTTGTCTGTTAGAGACTGTATGTGCAGGAAAGACACATTCTCAGTTGACTTTTCTACCTTTGAAAATCAGCAATTACAGAAATCTTTAATGCAACACTTTTCCGTTCTGTTTGCCTTGGGGACCTTACCAGACGCTGTGAGACTTGAGGCTGCTTTACATCATTTTGTGTACGTAACGATGGTGTTTTACTTCTCTGTGCCAGTGGTAACAAATACCACTCAGTGAATGAAAATGGTTTGATTTGATTAAACTTGCAACTGATGTGAATCTTTGGAGGTTGGCTTTGTTTTGGGAGCAGAAAGGAGTGTTCCAGTGTGTTTCAGTGTTTGCTTGCCCCAGTTGAGTCCCTCTCAACTTAAAAGCGGGCAAAATATTTTTAGTGCTCTGTGTGCTGTCTCCATATTTCCAGCCGTGGACTAGACTGAAATAGCAACCTTTATGTTTTCACTCCTCTTCACAGATTAATAAGGATGTTCTGTCAGCATCTCCCCCCTCCCGGGCAGTTTACACACGCGCGCGTGCGCAGCGTGCTCCTTCGCCGTGCTCCAGCTGGAGGTGTGGGGGGATCTCCAGAATTTCTGTGGGTTGAAGAAAAGTTCCAAATTGGGCAGCTCCGACTGAGTCAGAGGCACAACCCTGCTGTGCCCGAGGCTGTTGGTACCTTCCCTCCCAAGGTGGCAAAACACTTGGAACAAGGAGGATGGAAGATGAAGGTGGTCGTGCCCTTCCAGTGTTTTTTAATCCTTTTAGTTTGGCAGCAATAAATTTTGCTTTAATACTGGAAGCAATATGCAGCACAACATAAAACTTCTTTCCATTAGGTTGATTTCCTTCTTAAACTGCCAAACTTGCTTTTTTTTCTTCTTTTTTTTTTTTTTGTTATTACACAAGAATTTATGTGAATCTGTGGAGTAAACGGAGCAATTGTAGGGATGCACCATCGTTTTCGAGATATGAGAAGTAGGTTTGCAGTCACCTATTCTATGTCAGTGTTACATTTGAGATACTGATTGTATTAACAAGATCGTAGAATCACAGAGTCATTCAGGTTGGAAAAGACCCTTGGGATCATCGAGTCCAACCATCAGCCCCACTCTACAAATTCCTCCCCTACACCATATCCCCCAACACCACAGCTAAACGACTCTTAAGTACATCCAGGGATGGGGACTCAATCACCTCCCTGGGCAGCCTATTCCGGGGTCTGACCACTCTTTCTGGGAAAAACTATTTCCTAATGTTCAGCCTAAAGATGTGTTGTTCTAGGCTTTCGTAAGTGGCTGTAAAAAGGTGATTAAAAACCTGTCTATAATAAGTCGAGTACATAAAAAGAGAAATTGCTCAAGTCTTCCTAGGAGCTTGTTTGGCATCTTAATCTCACACACCCGGTTTTAAATGAAATGTTCTCTCCGTGGCGCTGTATTTTAGGCTGTCCTTTTCTCGGCGATGCTACGCAGAAACTCGATTAATGTGCGGCAGCGAGGGGGAAGGGACACGTGCTATCAAGGTCTTTCTCTTACAGATGGCATATATTCAGTTTCTCATAAGCATCGTTTAATTCTCATCCAAAATGGTATTACTATAGAAAGAACTTGTCTCGTTTAACCACCATGAAACAGTATTTGGTAAACCGGCTCTGAAGCAGCGTTTTGAGATATTATTACCTGGAACCAAGCCTCAGCTTTTATTGTTAGTTGGTTTTTTTACTTTCTGAGGGAGTGGGAAGGAATGACCAGGGTTAAAGAGAAAAAAATTAAAAAAACCTAAGTACTTCCTTCTCTAATGCTCCTTTTTCCAAACTGTCCTGGGCTTCTGGTAGATGTGAGGCATGGTTAACATTAATTAGTCATGAATCACGGAGCCCAATTCCCATTTTTCTGTCTTCTCAGTATCCTATGTGTTCTGAGCATCTGCTCTTGCATAGTTTAGGAAATGCTGCTCTGGAGGACACTATGTGCATCTTTTCCAAAGACTCATCTATACCAAATCTATGTAGTAGCAAAAAGCGATGACATCCTGAAATAAGACATTTTAAGGGCAAATTTGTGAAGGGCTACATTATGGAGATCTTTGATTTAATAGTATAAAATAATACTTAGTGCTTGTTCCTTTTTTAACTTCATTTATTTTCTTTTGGCTTTCAGCTCAGATCGACTGATAGAAGAAACAATAAGGTAAGAGTGAACTTAATAAATTTCATTCTTTTCCGCACAATCAGTGTTTACGTTGAATTGTGTCCAAAGATATCAGTCATTTTGTTTATACAATAACTGCATTGTTTACAACTCAAAGGCAGTATTATAATGAAATGCTGGTGGATTGGGGTTTTTCCAATATTGACATAATAGCGTTGCTTAACTATTTTATTCATCCTGGTGTAGAAAATTAGTGTTTCTGTGAATAGCCCCTACGAAAACAAAGGCAATGATAAAGCAGAGCGAATCTCAGGTTGGGCTGTTGAAGGTTAACCCATAGTCAAGCTCTTTCTTCTCATGGGGACCCTCTTCTACAGCATGATTTTCTGTAATCCCTCACTGTATTCAGCACCCTGCTCTGCAGCTGATCCAGGGAAGGGCTTTTCCCACAAGGACTTGAGAGGTTAAGAGATAAATAACTATACAACAGCAATATTTTTTTACATAGTTTGAATACTTGAGTTCGAATACCTTCTCTAACTGATCTAGAAACTTTAGAATCGTAGCAACATAAATTAATTCTGTCATCTGTGCCCTTCCCAATCGTCCATTGAACTGTGGGATCTTGCAAACCAATAATTCAGAGTGCCTGACTTAATGGTTTTAAATTTTAGATTATTGCTTTGAAAAAAAAAAATGGGGAGGGGTGGGGGGGGAAAGAAAGAAAGAAAGAAATCAAGATACACTTTCAGATAATGCATGTACTGGCATAAGTGACCAAAAAGTGTAATTAGAGGTGCAGCAAAGCTCGATGTCCATTAAGGGCTGGCTAGCTTAAGTACGTACAGTGGGCTAAGTATAATTAACATGGTGGAAGACTGTGTTAAACTACATTAATATGCAGTGATGAACCAGAAGTGGTCAGTATCATAACGTCTGAAAATGTGGATAGAATCTCACCACAGCCTCAGAACGATATTTGCCAAACTTAGCAGAGTTACTGTGAATATTTGTTTTTACTTTGGGTTCTAGCCCTTTCCTGATTAAAAATCCCCTCCGATATTGCCATGTTTGTAGCCCTACTTTTCTGTCTCCTACAAATGCTCAACATTTGTTGAATCTCCCTCTTACCCACTCCAGTAACTAGAGCCTTAAACAGCATATGGTGATTTATTAAGCTTAATATCCTGCAAAATGACTTGTATTTCATCATTCGAGCTCTTTGCTTGGCCTCTTGATGACGTGTCGTCAGAGGACCTGAGAGTACGTGTATGTGTGATAACTGACCCTCCCAGCAGATTTACTTGTGCGAGGGAATGTAGCCATGGCAAACTGAAGCTCAGAACTGGCTACCTCATTGTTCACCCAGGTTCCTCCATCAGTTTTGAGCTTCCGTGGAAGCTCCGTGGTGGCATCAGTAGGTGCCCTGGCTGGTTTAAAACTGCTTTGAAGTTCCATTGCATGAGCTGCTGTCCCATGGTTGACCAGGTATCTGCCATCTCTATATTGGCTGCTTCTCACACAGCAATTCCTACCCCACAGCTGGGGTCAGAGCTCCTTGGTGCTGTTTACTGAAACCATTCCTTCTGTTAATTTATTAACTTTGATTTGATTTTATTTTTTTTAAGAAACTAGATTTCAGCACTCCTTGATGCACCATTTATTATCTGTAGTAAATTAACTTCCTCTTGTAGTTGTTGCCAAAAATGTTCTACGTATCTTTTCGTAGAAAAAGAGTTTGTTTTGGTAATGACATTGAGCAGAAAATGTAATTTCATTTATATCACCTTAATTCAATTCTGACACTGCTGAAACCAGGGTGAATTTCTTGTTTTACTCGTTTTTCTTGTTCGCAGTAATTGCAAGCATTCCGGATTGACACTAATTGATGGTAAACCCTGCTGCATTTTAAGGGAATTTATCAGATAAAGCAACCCAGAAGTTGGGTAAATTTCTATCTCTCGTAAACCAGGTAAAAGAGGGAGCTGTGCAGGGGCAGCTGTTTGAATGCAGATTCCTTGAGTGAAGTGAGATGTAATTTGCTAATTCTGGCTACTGATACTGCTCTGTCTGTTCAAGGTTTACATCTGCTGTAGTTCATTACTCATTATTTGGGTGTAATTTAGAAAGATAAGACATCATTATTATATTTTTTTAGGGGTTGTTACTAAGCAGTGATTTTAAACACTGGAACGCATTTTTCTGTGGGTGCAGAGGCTTTTGCTGAGAAGCTGCAAAGCGAAGACACCGTTGCCCAGCGCTAATTGTCACCTCCTTGCTCTGACTTTTTTATAGAGAAGAGACCCCAGAAGGGTCGAGCCTGTCTCTTCTGTGTGTGGTTCCTCCACGGGAGCAAACAGAGCTGCAAGAGAATATATGGGCACCTACGTTGAAATGCTTCTAATTAAAGCGATGGGCAGGGCTGTCGTTCCAGATGTGGTGTTAGTACTAAACTTTTAATCCATTTGATTATTTGAATTACGTGATATGGGTTTTTACTGCAGCATATTTCTTTCCAGAAATGAGTGGGATGTGATACTTTGTACTGCAGTTCTTTTGGAACAGCGTTCACTTCTCTTGGCCAGATTTAAATATAAGCATAGATTTTTTGCTTAATATGTTTGGTGTTCTCAGGTTTTCATTTTCAAACATTATCACTTCTCCAAAATAGCAAATGATTTATTTCTTGTTTTCCAACAACTTATATTTTTAGGTTGGCTCAGTTTGAATTTTTTTGTAGCTTTGCATGTAGAGTGTGACAAGTTCTTAGGTTTTTTGTTTTCTAAGGCTGTTTCTGAGGCCTGATTCAGGCTGGTTTGTTCGTGTTTGTGTATTAACAGATTGGACTACTCCATTTCTACTCTGAGACTGGGCCAAAACCATAGATTTAATTAAAAATTTGAAAAAGGTGTCTTTATGTATGTCTTTAGGTAATAATTAGGGTTTAATTAAAGGGAAGAATTCACTATTGACTTGAATCTTGACTTTACCGAATGGAAAGGCATGGATTAGATTTTGACACTTAGCTCTTTTCAGAAGAGCCTTGCCAGAGCATCTTGGCAAAATCACTTGCATTTCTGGGGAAATGTTCCCCCTTTTTTTTTTCCATCTTAGGATTCATCAAAGGCCACAGTAATCTACAAAGTAATTTGAAAGATGGGATGTGTGTGTACACATATATATACACAGACGTGTATATTTATAGATATGAATATATATGCACATATGTATATGCAAAGAATAAGTGATACAATCAGAATTGTTACCAATTTAAAACTAGATCTTGCATTTCTATGCAGAGTCACAGAGTCCATTCCCTTAATCATAGACATTGTCATGAATTTAAATGAGCAAGTATGATTCATGGAGTACAAAATGCAGCAGAAGTTCCAGTAATACATGAATTATTTGATTTTTTAAAAACATGTCTTGCTCCTTTAGAGCTTTGTTTGAGTTCTTCATCAATGTAGATTTGACTGAGCTATCTCAGTGGATAAAGCAAGGAATTGACTTTTTGGTACTTTTCACTTGCTACTACGCTGTATCTATATGGCTGCTCTATGGGGTGAAAATACCCGACAGCGTAGGCGTTTGTCTGGGTAAAAACACTTTGCTTCTATGTCAAGGAGCATTAAAAGTGCAGCTCTGTGTTTTAGACTAGTTCGACGGTGATAACGGCTGGAAGTGTTTATTACTCTCTACTTTTTCGTGCCAGTGAAAACTGCAAACTCTGTGCAAATATCAGTTGTTTTACTTTTAGAGAGATACTTGGTTGGGTACCCACAGCTTGAAATGAAAGTGGAATGTTGGGGAAATAGGGCTGCAAGCAGAGGAATCTGAGATACTCCTGCTGATTTGGGGGAGAGGTGGGTGGGCTCTTTGTGGTTGTGACCTTGGGCTCACCTAGAAGAGATTTCTCCAGTAGTGCCCCAGGCTTTAATGTCATGCTTCAATATTAAATATAGAGAGCAGAATACCTCTCTGGGTATTCTGGGTTTAGAAACTTGGTTTGCACCCAAGTCTAGTAGTTCAAGCCAGTGCAGCACCGAAAATAGTTGATGGTAGTTTCTAAATAAAATGTTAAATCAGGGTCATCTTGATTCCAGTAAGAAGCATTTAATTTTTTATCATAAACGTTGGGTAGAAGTTTCGAAATGGAAGAAAAAGGTATTCTTGACCTGGGAAGATGATGGTGTTGAGTAACTAAATGGGGCCGATATTGTGAATGAGAAGAATATGATTAATTTTCTAAAAAAACACGCATTTGTCAGTGGAGAAATAGCAACAGTAAGTCAATGAGCATATGTTAGGGATGGGAATGAAACCAAGAAATGGCTAATGAGGGATCCGAGGAAGCTGTCATACTTAAGACTGTACAAGACCGATGAGCGGACTGGTCTCCAGGAGCTGTGTGTTTGCTGGTAGTGCTTAAATTTAATAGTCTTGTAAAGGCTTAAGTAAACCAGCTTGTGTTTGGAGTAATCAAATAGTACGTGAAGAACAGTACTTTTTATTTCTATTTTGACTTGTAGCTGGAATCCAGTTAAACTCTTGTTCATGGATATCACAATTCCATTTCATTACTAGACCATGTTGTGTTAAAAATGGTAATAACTGCAATTACATTTTTTTTTCAGAGCTTCTCAATAAAACCTATCCCGTTGAACTAAATTTTTCAAAGTACTGAGTAAAAGAAATAAGGAATGTTCCAATATTGTAACCTTTTATTTATTTATTTATTTTTTAAATGAAAGGGACAGTTTCACTCCTTAGATGTTAAAGCAGGAACCTTGCATTCCATCATAATCTGTAATAATTATTTCCAAAGGCATTTTGTCTCGGGAACACTTTATATCCTGGCACTTACCTTGTATTTTCACTTCTGTAAATTAATGGATGTTTTAATGAGTTATTGGATGCATCTTATGAAAACATGTGGCTTAATTCAGGAGTGCTTTGAGAAATGCTGGATTAAAACTTCATCTGGGCAAATATCAAGTCATTGTGGGGATGTAAGATAAGCTGCAGGTTACTGAGCAAGCTTGTTTTACTTTAGAAAACTAAAATACCTATACGCCGAGTTTGAAATGCATATAACCTGTCAAATGGCAAACTTCTCACTTACATATGGTTTGATGCATTTTCCTTTCTAATTTTGGAGCTCCTTTTACAGCCCTTGATGGTAACTGTTTTTCCTATAATTATATACAGCTGTTTATTCTGTGTGGAATTTCTGATAATACCTCCTCGTAGATGCATGCGTTGTTGGGATAGACAATGATGAGATTCTTTAGTTACCCTCCAATTGAATTTTCACTTTCTTTTGTTAAAATTTTAGCTCTGAAAAGGCTTTCCCATGTAATGCAATAAATGGGTTGCATTAATGTGTTTGGGTGAGTTACTATATGCACAGGAACAAGCATGTGCAGGGTGCCAGTGGGCACAGGCTGAGAAGAGAAACTGCTTCTCTTCTTTTTGCAGAAGCAAAAAGCATTGGTGAATGGATTTCGGCAACCCCTTTATATAAACACCAAGGAGGGATCTGCAAGCCCTGTTGCTTCCAGTTAACTATGAGTTTCACTTTCACTTTCTGCTGATACGGCACTTCAAAAGTATGAAAGAAAAAGTGCTTGGAGGTTTTTCTTAGTTCTGCTGAGAAACTTCCTTTTTTTTTTTTTTTTTTAAATTGGTTATCTAATACTTCAAAACTTGGTATTAAAATGTTAAATCTATTCTTACAGAGCTGCTGGTTGAAAATGTCAGAGTTATCAAACAGTTGTCAAACTGTTTATATATTCTCTTTATGACTGATAAACTCCCAGTTTCGTAATGTGTGTTCAAGTTTACCAGAATATTAATATAGTCTTAAAATAATATATTGATCTACCCTGTCAATGCATGTTGTTCTATTTAAAAGAAATTGCTGTGTAGAGCTTTTGGAAGAGCCTTCTGTGACCTGAAAGCTGAGAGAGCCATAGGCTGGCCCTTCTGTCACCTCTGTCTTACGTATTTCTGTGTGATGAACTTCTTTTGCTTTCCAAGGTGTTCTGCTAAAAACAAAACCAGGCCACTTAATCACTCACACTTTGGCTTGGTGATCTCGTAGCTTTTATGGGCAAAACCAGAGGTGGAAAAGGCAGCCTGCACCTTGAAGAGGTGGTAGCAGATTTTTTTTTCCTCTGTTCTTTTTTGTTTTGTTTGCCTGACACATTATGGGAAGGCTGAAGATATTCTATCAAGGGCTACTTGAGATAGAGTAGGCAGATATAATGGGAGCCCTAAGAACTCTCTGCTCCAGAAATACTTTAGGGATCATTGATCCGGGCTGTTCTCTTCTTTAAGATGTTTGTGAACTGTGATACCGACCTTTCACTGTATGTCTTGAAGGACAGCTTTTAGGTTTGGCTCCACTGGTTTTTGCCAGCTCCTCTTGTCATGCTGTCCCTAGTGTCCTGGTAGATGATCCATCCAGAGCAGCTCATTCCAAGTGTTGTTTTGTTCAGAGAGAAACTTGAAATAAAATGTGTTGAATGGTCTTTGTTATAAAAATGTCAGGAATATGCCAGTTCTGTGTTTAATAAGTTTACAAATACAGTTTGTGTGTGTGACTTTTCCTACCAGATTTACCTGGAAAGATACACTAAGGCAGATAAAAGTGTGCTTTTGGGGGTTTTTTTTATCACTTTCTAGTACTAAAATGCCAGGTCAACCAAAGTACTGTAGTAGTAATACCTGGACAAATCATGTTTTGACATTTTAACTGTTACAGAAGGATTAACCCCAAAGCCTTGAAACCCTGCTGATTGCGGAACAGAACAGTGCTTGAGGACCAGATGTATTAAGCAGGTGCATGCAGAGAGTAAAATAATGTAAAATAATGATGTCCAGTTTATATTATAGAACTGAAGACTAATGTTAGGCTTGCACTGTGCATTTCTGTGCTCTGTACCTGCCCCTTCTTAGAAGTAACACTCACATTAGCTGGGATTTTTGTATCGTGTTTGTATAAAGACAGTGAGCGTGAGCAAGATAAAATGCTCTTGAAAGTTTGGATGTCTGTAATGGCTAAAAAAAGCGTCTTGCTGCCTCTTTGTTTTCCTCTGAGATGACTGCTTTAGTTCCCTTTTCTTATATTTATGTCTGTTTTATTGTATTTTTCCACGTAACTTTTATTCTTCCAGAACACTTTCCCTCCATATTTAAGGCTCACAAACATGTCCCAAGAACTTGTTTTTAATTGCTGTTATTCGTGTCGATACAGTCAGCAGCAATATAGGTGTCATTTTCTGAGTTATTATCCAGTCATTTTGTATCTATGTCCTATTTTGTTTATTTTCAAAATGCATACCAGCCAAGGAGAGCGTACTGTTCCTTCTTAGGCACCCTATCTCCTGAGCCTAAACTTTTAAATATTGTTTCTCTAGTTGTAAATGAGTCTGTGCAGTTTGTCTTGACAAAGCTATTGCATTCAAAGCAGCTACATGAAGTGCTACCGGGGGCTGCAAGTAGTAGCCTGCGCTTTGATTTTCCATCCTATAAATCTGTTTTATGAGCTGAAGAGAAACTTAAGGTAGAGAAAAAATTTTGTCAGCAGAGTAGTTCTTCAAAATCTTCATTTATATGTCTTATTTTTAAGAGCACTGTTGCTTTTATCCGACTTCCAGAATGTATTAAATTTGAAATAGGAAATTCTGATTTATATTAATCTGTGTTGTGTTCTTATATTTGGATGAAGTACATACAGCTGGACTACGTATTAGTAAAGAGAGAGAGTATGAAAACTTACATAGCTATGAATTATGTTCTTAATTAGGACCAAAGCTAAAAAATATAAATTTTTTTGTGCTGTGATGGAAGCATCATTTGATACGATTTCATTATATACCAGCTCCCTCAACTCCAGCTTATGGAAAACAGTCGGGTGGGCTTGCTGGGAGGAGATGTTAATGCAGGAGAACCCAGGCTTTGCCCATCTACCTGGAGTCAGAGGACAGTGTTCATCTTGAGCCAAAGCAAGTAGATCCCAATGTTTCATTGTGTTCAAACGTATTCAATGACCCCGTGACTCTTATGTCCCAGCTTGAGTGTCCAGAAACCTTCTGCGTGAAGCTCCGTGAGCTGTGTCGGGTCTCAAACTGCACTTAAGTCTCCTCTCAACCAGCACATTCGCTTTGCAAATTGATTTTTAATTGTGAGTCAGCTCTCACTTGCTTAATACTTCTTGTAGCCATCATCTCCTGATGGCAGACAAGAAATTTCATACGCTCTCTAGAGTGAAAGTAAGTATGGGGCTTTTTGTGATTAAACAAACTTCTCAATTTAAAATTTATGCCAGAAGAGTACCTTTAGGTTTGCTCGTAATGTAGTACCGTTTTTTGTTGGGGCTAGGGGAGACATGCCAAAACCCTGCCTGTTTCAAGAAATCACAGTGTTTTCAATTGCTAATGGCTTTACATAAAAGAGATATCACTTAAGTGTAAAGCATAGAGATTAATGGGAAAAAAAAATGTGGTTTCATTCACATTGCTTCACCTCATTCATTGTTCTCTAAAGAAGCGTTGCCTGCTTGCTTGCCTCTTGTTTTAGCTGTAGATTATTCATAGCACCAACAACTTGATCCTCTCTTCTTTTTTTTTTTTATCCTCTCTCCAGCATTGCCATGGCAACTAAAGAAAATATGACTTCGCAGCGAGGGATGTTGAAGTCAATACAAAGCAAGATGAATACTTTGGCCAGTATCCTTTCCTAAAAAAATTGTGCTGCCGGTGCATAAGAAGAGGTATAGTATAATTTTTCACTCTGTCATTTGGGGATCAAAATGGTTGGCCACGTCAATGGCTGTATAACCTGGACTGGTATTGTCACCAGTGACAAAAGGCCATTTTTTTACCAGCCTCTCTCGATAATCTCACTGAAACATCTTAATGATGAAAGTGGTGAATAAGTTGGTGTTACTCACGTTTGAATACTACGTACAAATCAGCGTATCTTAATTTTCAGGTAGAGATCTGCAAAGAGACATTTTATGGCCTTCCCTGCTACGTGTTTTTGTAGAAGCATAATTTCATTTTCTGTCTTGCTTTTTGCTTTCAAGACTTTCGAGAGCTGAAGCTTGGCATATTTTGCTCCTTGTTATGGTTTGCAGCTAAGAGTGTTCACGACCTGAATATCCTCCTGTCTGTAACACGCTTGTTAAGATTTTGGCTTACTGTTTTCTCTTCATATCTTGTGCTCCTGGCTGAAGAATGTGTTGGATTGTCAAGTCATGCATGTTTTATCGTTTCTCCCACTTACTACTTCCTTTCTGTCATAAGGGCCCAAAGAACAGCATTAGCTTCATTTGATCAGACAAATTACATCCTGAAGAGATGTGTCTGGGTAACCCATAAATTTCATTACAGTTGTTAGCAACTGGCAAGAACAAAAAAAATTCAATAAGCTTTGGCCTTCAAAGATTCTTGGTTCCAAAGACATGAAGCTCTGATATGTATTATCTTGTAGGCAATTTTGTACTTTAAAAGAGAGATTTACATCTTTATCATTTTACAGGAGGAGGATCTCTTCCATATGTGCTATACTTGAGCAGTGTGTAGTCATGCCACATGTATGATATTATCAGTCAAATGCCGTCGGTGGTTCCCTTCACCAGTAACAGAATTCCATTAAATAAATTCCACACATGTTTTATGTAACTGCCCCATTTATTAGGGTTTTTTTCATTGTCATTTAAACACAATTATTAGAAGTATCTAACCCTCGTGTGATGTAAAGTATATAAAGAGTTGGTAATTTAGGTGATCGGGTGATGAATTCTGTGTAAATGTGAACTCAAAGCTGGTCTGTACTCACTGATTGTCTGTTCTTAGTGAAATAAGAGTTGTAACCCCGCTCACTGTCCATCGGGTGTTTTTTTACCCCATCTGCTTTCTCCAGCCTGGGAGTAGTTCTGCATTTCTTGCAGTATTGGGATTTCCACATAGAGAATTTGGGGCTTGTTAGCGGAGATAACTGTTTGCTGATGCGACCTTGACTCAGACTCCTTAAAGATCGGTTTCCAGCAGTGAACAGCCTGATCCAAAGGATCAACCTTCGGAAACGACGAGATTCGCTCATCTTGGGTGGCATTATTGGCGTCTGTACCATCTTACTGCTGCTATATGCTTTTCATTGATGGATGTTCCCCCTCCCCCCTGCCCAGGACTCTACTAAACTCATCACCACCATCCCTCTCCCCCCAAGTCAAGGAAAAATTGAGTGGGGGAAGCACCAGACTTCACACAGCCCATTCGTCATGGCTGGGAGCGTCAGCATGATGTCTTAGACCTTATGATGGTAGACTGCGACACTGGTTTGGGGTTGAAGCTGCAGTGTTTCTCCTTCCCTGCCCTACATCTTCCTTTGGTTAAATTTTGTGGGATTTGCTTGTCTTTAATTCCCTTTCTCACTGCAAGGTAAGTCAATGTGGGGCGCTCACCAGAACCAGTAGAACGCTTTCTGTGCTCAGCGGTGCTGGGGAGTCTGGTGTTGGCTGGTAAGTGGAAAAAGATTGGGAAAAAGGTTGCCTTGGGTGGAAACTCAGAAGGAAACCGGTTTCCCCTCTAGGCCAAGTACTGAACACTTCTGCCCTGTGAGAAGAATATTGCAGCTTTAAGCTGTCAGTTTGCTTTACTCCTGAATACATGTTCTGTAATTCTTTTTAACTCATGGTTGAGATACTAGTTATTTCTGCATAATTTGTGCTGTGGAAACTGTGCTTCACACAAATTCCTCAAAGGAGGAAAGAAAAAAAGAAAAGGTTGTTCAGTTCACTTTTTGCACAGAATATGAATAAAACACCCTCTGAGGAACATTTATAAGGTTTCTTATGGCTTTAAAGGGACTAACAAATCCCCCTTTGTAACAAGGGAGCACAGAGTCCTAGCAGCTGTTTACTTAGAGTGTTCAGTCATCTGAAAAGTGACCAAACCTGAGTTCACCTAAAAGTAGTCTTTTGGGTGTAAATACTTTGATTTTGGCTGGCATCAGAAAGGTCTTTATCAAGACGCGATAAGCAGTTTGAAAAATCTATATTGTAATTAAGATAAAGTTATTCTAATAGTGTTAATATTTTTACACTGTAAGTAGGATGTAATCTAAACTGTCAATTGGAAAGGAAAATTATGATGGTTATACCTGAGGCAAAATGTATCTGTGTGCAAAAGATTTGGACATAACTCCTCATACTAAAGGGTTGAATGTAAGAATAGTGAAACAAATGTTATTTACCATTATCAGAGGGGAAAGTTCGGTTTTGGTTTGTTTTTGTTGTTGGTCCAGACATGCAACATGAATCCTGTTGTGTTTGTGTCTCTAAACAAAGCTGACTGTCAGAAATGGCTCTGATATTGCAGATTGACAAATTACGGATTTTTCTGCTCTTTCAACAGTTCTTTTCCATCTGCCGTATCCAATAAATTCATACTGAGGCACTGAAATACCTTTTTAAGAACCTGATTAACTCTTTGCACAATCACTTCACAGTGCTTCTAACAGATTTCCTGTATGCTATTACCCACAAATGTCAGGTAGTCTCCAGGTTCTCCTCTGGAACAGAGTCTGGCGGGATGGACACACTTTTTTTACTGGTTTTTTTATAGTGTCTGTGAAGTACCTGCTGGAGGGAGTAGAGATTTGTGCCTGTGGAGTGTGCAAACCCATACTGTTGCACCTAAAATGATTATATGGATTTGAAGGCTTATTTGCAGACTAACATCTTTGTGCTAAAAAGTCAACGAAGACTTCTAATCAGTCATCTTCCCGTTGGGCTTAGAAAGTATTCGGAATTAATATGTGTAAGACTGTGGGGCTTGTATTTTAAATAAAAGGCGATTGTTTGGTTGATTTGGGAATGTTCCTGGTTTGAAATTAAATGTTTATTAAAGGGGTTTATGAAAAGCCTTGATGGATAAAGGAGGTTTATTAATGAATCTGTGTGTTGGGAGATCAAACCTCTTCTCGATGCTTTTTCTCTGATTCCAGCACCCCCTGAGGGATGCTGATCAGCAGTCGTGCTTCTGTTTAGGATTTGTAGGATTTGGTTGCTATATAGCTGGCAATATGAGATCTGCAGTACCGTAAATAAATTCACTTATTTAATCTTATAACCAGTCTTTTTACTGGACTTAATTATTTGGTGCGTATATTTAATCTTATTGTGTGAAAAAGCTGCTATGGAAAATATGTAGATTATAATAAATATGTAAACATAATTGATTTTTTTCATATTATGAAAATGTTATGGAGGAACCAATTTATTTTAGTATAAAACAACAGAAATGTGCTGAATTATCTCTGATAAAGCTTTACTGGAAATGGTTTCAGCGTTGGCAACCCCCTCCCGTGGCTTTTATTTCTGTTGGTTTTGAGGCAAGAGTTTTGTGTTGAAAAACACGTTTAATTAACCTTGTAGTTTCCCCTTTATCCTCTTCTCGTAGTCCCCTAACAGTTCTGCCTTGCTCTCTGAAGTGTTTTGCTTGCACAGAGCCGGGGAGGGGTGGGGGGAAAGCCCTGCCAATTCTCCTGAACGTCTCTAATTTAAACACGGGACCTGTATTTAGGGCAGTGGACTGTAAATGAGCACAGTGGATCGCAGTATTTAATATCAACCCCCAGAAACAGAGGGTTGTATGTCTCTTGTTGCTAAATATGTTCTCGAGGCTTTTCATTGTGTGGTTCCTCTTGCTCTAAGGAAAAAAAACCAAAATAAAAGTCTCGTTTCTGCAATTCCTGGCAAAGTTGCCGTTTCGTAGCTCAACCAAATAGAATTGTGCTAAGGAAGTTATTGTTAAGCCATACAAATGAAGTGAGTAAATCCATAGTATTTCCACAGGGCACATTTCTCTCTCATGGTTTTTTTTTTCTTTTAATTGCTGCTTTATTCTTGATAGTACACGAGCACCTACTTCAAACCTGCCCAACAACCCCTGAGGTTGGCATTAGAGCGTGAGGGATTTATTGATAACTGTCGATGCCCTGCTTCCCCTAAGAGTGAATATTTTTATCCTTGCTTTTTAGACTCGTTTTTTTTTTTTTTTTTACATGTTTATTTGATGTTCAAGTGCTGGTTGCTAGAGCAAAGGAATGGCATTCGGACAACACCCAGTATTGTGTGTTCAGTCAGTAGCGAGTGTTGGTGTGGCCGTAGCTGATCCCCAGCCCTGAGCAGGGCTTTGCTGTCTTTTCTCTCTCTGGGACCAGGCAGTCTGGTGCTTCTGGTGACAGGAGTTTGTCCTTCCTGGGAAAGCACAACACTGGTTTTTTCCTGTTGTTTTTGTTTTTTTATTAACCGCTATTGGTTTCAGGAGCTTCTGGATATTGAAGTGGGATATAAATTCCTGCTGGATTCATTACACTGAATAATCAACTAGAATTTTTCATTTGTAGTTTTAGAAGTCTTCTCTTTTGGGTGGTCTAAAGATTACTGTGAGAACAAAGAGTCAGTTCCTCACTGGATGTTGAAAATGAAAGAGCAAAAGTAGATTTTGAGGTAGTGTGAAAGTTTCCTGTAAATTTGGTGAGAGCTTGTTCTCCGAAGCTGCGTTCCTGAAGCTCCCCCAGAACTGCTGTGCAGGGAGTAAAGTCTGCTCCACCAGTTCTGATCATGTAACTCGTTTAGTTGGGGTTGTTTTAACTCTCTAAACCTGGCAGCTTGTTTCCCAAGACCACTTGATGCATAACCTTCTGGTTTTTGCTGGTTTTCTTTTTCCCCGCAAAGTTTTCATTTGAAATGGGAAGAAGAGGTAACAGCTGTAGCACATCTGAAGGAGGAAATAATTCCAAAACTCTATTCTAGGTGACATCTGCAGGTCCTCTTGGTGCCCCATAGCCTGTGTCCTGTCAACTGGGTTTTGAAACCCAGTGGTGATGCCTTCAGTTCTGAATACATAAGTGGCTGTTGGTCTGTCTGCTGCTGAGTGAGGAAAACAGCTTAAATAAACACTCAAGGCGAAAATTAAAACCCTTTCTCACAAAAAATCCCGGTCCAGAACCTTGTAAATGAGTTTCTGATTGCACTTTCTGATTTTTTGGCTTTTCATACAGCTTCTTGAAACTTGTTTTATTGTAACTGTAATTATTTTTGTTCTCTCTTATTGTGCATTCTCTGTATGTATTAAAAAAAGCTTTGATATGTAATTTAATAATAAATTAGAATTCTAAGCAGGGGGCTTGTTTCTTTCCCCGTTACAATCTTTGCCCATCCAACCTTCAGGGAAGATGCAGAGAAAATTCATCTCTGGAGGTTGGGATTGTCACTGAACATACGGATTAGCGCGTTCTCCATTTTAGTACCAAATACCAGACGTGATGGAGCATTTCTTGACCCAAAATGCTCTGTTTGGAGGAACGTGTTCCTGCCTGTGTGTGCAGACCTGGGCTTCCCCTTCTCCCCTTCTGTTTCAGGCATCCACGTTGGAAGGGGCTGAATATAGTCATAGTCATGCTTTATCTCTTGCTGCTCTTTGACAGGTGGAGCAAGGATGGTTTTCTTTACAGGTAAGCTTTAAAAAGTTTTCTATATATCCGTAATATAAAACATTTAATTTGCAAATGCACACCAAAACTGGTGTTGATTTGAAGAACCTTCGCAGCATAAGGAGCCTCCCCTCCTTATTAATGCATTTCTCAGTAACTGGGTACCTTTGTCCTTTTTTTTCTTTCTTTCCTTTCTGTAATCACTACACAAACACCAAAAGTTCATTGCAAGTGCTACAAGCAGTTGTAAAAATTCCACCCTGTAGTTTCCTGGCTGTGCTGCGGCCTGGATCACCCCCGTCCTCAGGCGTTCAAACCAGGCAGCGGCGTGCCTGAAGGACCCGTTTGTACCTGGTGGTTTTGCAATTGATGCTAAAGCTTTCAATACCACTCATATTTATTTTCTCAAACAAGAAAACCTGCCTGGCAGTGTGATAGCTGTCTATTTGCATAAGGCTCAGAGGGAAGAGGGGCTGTTCTCTTCATTTCAGAGCTGTCGTGCTGCGCCTGTAGAGCTGCTTTATAGTAGAGATAGATTTCTGTATCCTTAATGTGCCTGCTAAATATTCAGGAATGACCATATGGGTTCTCAGGGGAAGGCTTTGACTGTGTGTTTCAAGTTAGAGAAGAGACTTCAAAAACTGTTGCAAAAATGGAAAGGCGATTCTGGTTTCAGGTAGTGGGAAGCGCCGTTAGCTTTTCCAGTTGTGGCAGTGGTAATAAGTGGTGCATAAAATTCCATCTTCTTCTGGATTAGAAATTAAATTATTAATGGAGCTGAATCCTTTTTTCCAACTCCCTGTATAGTCAATAATTTATAGTGGCACAGGCGTAAGATAGATATATATATATTTTTAACCATCCGCCTCCCAGAATACTGTTGTTCCTATTGAGAACTGCTGTCCTTCCTGGGGAGCTGGGGTGCTCTGGGGGTCTGTGCATTATGGATGAGCCGTGTTCAGCTCCTTTAGTCCCGGTGCCATCCCACCAGCAGATTTCCTGCTGAAAGGGGGCTGAGCTCTCCATTAGAAATTCATGGGGAGAGACAGGAGCGTCTTTGTTTTATGCATTTTGCTGAACGTGGGAGATGCACAGCTGCGTGGACTTGGTTTGGATTATATTTTTTTTTTTCCTTTAATGTTTTAATAGCAAATCTCAATGTTTACAGGAGGAATTTACATTTTCTGAATGCCAGCCCTTTATCCAAAGCAGGGGCTTGGGGTCTAAAAGCTCTGCTGCCGGTGTCTGTGCCTTAGCGTCTGCGCTGTGCTCATTAAACACTCGGAGCCTGCTGTTCCCTTCATCTTCCCCCTTCTTTGTGAGCTGTTTGAGACAGTTAGAGGCGTTTGTGCTGCTGCTCAGCCCTCGCTTCATCCTCCCCTCTCACTGCAGCCCTCCTTGCTCTTTGTTCTTAATGGGACCCTGAGGCTTTGCTAACCCACTTTTGGTAGCACTGCTAGGAAAGCAGGAGAAGCCTGGCCATAGTGAAAGTCCCTCTGCCTTTGAAACAGCATTTTGCCATGTTCTCATTGCGGATGATTTTCTGGTTGTCTTGACTTTCATGCCCCTGTGAGTCCTCTGTTGGTCAGTGGTGTGGGTTTTGAGAGGTCTTCTGTCCATTTAGGTCTTGCATCTTGTGTTACCTTTGCTCGCTGCTCTGCCTGTTACATTCTCCTCCTTTGCTTCCTGGCTGTTCAGCTTCAACTAGACATTTCAAACATAGGGAATTATTTTTGGTCTCATAATTTTCATTTATGTTTAAAAATTCTGTCCTTACTTTGAAATCCAGAAAGGCTGTCCCAGGGTGACTTGAAGCTTATCGATCAAAGCCACACCTAGAGCACCAGCTTGAGAATTCACTGCTAACTGGTGCACAGCGTGCTCTTCCACAAGTGCTGCAAGCAGGTAGGCTCTAGTCCCTTCAGTTGTCTTGTTTCTCTTCTTATCTGCCTTGCCCATACCCATCCATCCAATGTGAGGTTCTTGGCAGTGGGGACAATATTCTTCATCTCTTTGTCTTCTAAAGGTGCGCTGAAAGAACTAGAAGCTCCTCGCTGCAGGGTCTCAAAGTCCTGTTTTGCTTCTAGCTACGGGGTGGAAACTTTCTTAAGACGTTTGCTGGTGCATGTGTCATCTGCTGCAGATCCCTCTGACTTCAGACCTGTGCTGAGCTGGCTGCTCTCTGGGTGAAATGCTGCTGAAACGTCAGATTTTTAAGGGAACTTTTTCTGAAGACTCTGCAGGACGCTCGGGAACGTTGCAGGTGTTAAAAGGAGCGGTGAGTAGCTGTGAAAGTGCTGATGGGGTGGCCCTGGCAGGTCCGGCTGTTAACACACAAACCATCAGTTATTATGTGAAAAAGGAACTGGAGCGTGCAAGGACCTTGTCACCACTGGAGGCTGGCGGGTACCCGTGTCACAGCGTTGAACAAGCCGGGGGACATCCTTTGTCCCCCACCTTCCAGCGTCGGGGGAGGCTGAACCGACATTTGGTCTTGGTCACCTCGTCTCCTCGATGCTGGAGAAACACCCCGGCGGGGAGGCCCAGTGCAGAAGGGAGGTTAGGTGGATATTTCCCTGCTGTGCTATAAATGGAGTTCCCTCTAGGTCAGGCATGTATCACCAGTGCTAAATTTACTTTAAAATATTACTGAGGTGGGGAGGTTTGTGAGTCAGGTCTATAAAAGCAGGCACTGCTTATGTAAAGAATTGTAGCTTAGAGAGAGAGGCAGCAGGCGGGAGGGGGCTCAGCCTGCGGCAGAGACAGTTCCTGGCACGTCTGCCCTCGCGAAAGATTCAGAGCTTTTATATTTGGGCAGCAGCCCTTCCCCACGTGTCTGTGCCCAACAGCAGGATCTGCTGGTCAGCTCTTCCCACACTTCCATACATTTTGGGAAATGTAAATAATCAAGTCTACACTCTGTCTTAGATTAAGATTTTTTTTATCTTTTTTAAAAAAAAAACAAAAAAACCCAAAACACAAACAACCACAAAACCGAACCAAAAACCCAACAGATATTTGGGGGTCGACCAATTCTTGTGGTGACACTTCAGGGATGCTTCAGCTCTGGTTGTGCTGTGGTGCTTCTGGGAGAGGCAAAGAGGAAAGATGCAAGGGATGCTGCCGTGGGGATGTCAGCATTCAGATCTTTTTATTCATCCAGGTAGTATGTGTATGTGTTTGGCCCTAGGAATCCTGAGGCTGCTGGAGGTGGCTGTGTCTCAGAATCATGGAATCACTGTGTGCTTGGCCGTGTCACGGAATCATGGAATTTCAGAGTTAGGAGGGACCACTAGAGATCATTGCCCAGAGCACATCACTCAAGACAGCATCCAGGTGGGGCTTGAAAATCTCCAGAGAAGGGGACTCCACACCCTCCCTGGGCAGCCTCTTCCAGGGCTCTGTCACCCTCACCAGAAAAAAGTTTTTCCTTATATTGTAGGGGAACTTCCTTCCAGCTTGTGCCCATTGCCCCTCGTTCTATCACTGGAAACCACTGAAAAGAGTCCAGCTCCATCCTCCTTCAACCCAACCTTTAGATACTTGTAAACATAGATAAGGTCTCCCCTCAGCCTTCTCTTCTCCAGGCTAAAGAGCCCCAGCTCTTTGAGCCTTTCCTCCTAAGGGAGATGCTCCAGTCCCTTAATCATCTTTGTTGCCCTACTCTGGACTCTCCAGTAGTTCCCAGTCAGACAGGTAGACGTTGGCCATTCTGCACCACCAGCAGCCTCCACGTGTCTGACCACAGCCACAGCCGCGTCCCAGGGGAAGGAACATCTCCCATGCTTCCTCAGAAAGAGGTTTCCTTAACTTAGCAGCCAAGTGTGGTGCCACCAGTGCCCTTCAGAGGAGATCACTGGCCTGACCCTTGTCTGGGAGAGGCTGAAATGAGCCACTGCCTGGGCAGGGGAGGAAGAGCCTATTCCACAGCTGTTAACTCAGTTGTTGGGATGCTTCAGCTTAAACCTGCTGCACGTTTGGCAATCGAAAATCAAGGTAAAAATAGAGCATCCTTTTAAAGCTCTAAAGATCCTAGGTTTTATCAACATTCCTTGATTTTTAATTAGGGTCTGGTGTGTACCTGGGGCAGCTGTTTCAGGCTGGTAATGAATTGCAGTGCGGTGGGTGAGGTGCTGGTCTGTTTTTCTGCCCAGCTGGAATTGATGAAGTGATCCATTTGCATCGATCCTCACTGGGAAGGAGTATGAAATACGGGGTTTATGAAGTTAGACCTGAGACCAAATAATTGGAAGAAAATGCTGTAGAATCTGCAGCCTATAATTAAACATTTCCAAGAGGCAACGAGATACAGCGAGCTCAGCAGAAGGAGGCATTTCGCTGGGAAGACTTCCCGTCTTTGCTTTGTTTCACGCTGTGTGCTATTAAAGCAAACAACTTTGCAAGGTTCAGAAGCGTTCGGCAGCTCTTGAGCAAGAATAGCATCTAACATTACAGCTAAGCTGGAAACAATGAGGACCATCAGTTGTCTTGCTTGGGGTTTTTTTTTTGTGTGTGTGCACATAAACTAGGTAGCTTAGCTCATGGAGAAATTCCCCTTGCTCTATTTTAGGTATTCTAGAGATTGCAGGGTGGGAGCTTGCATCTTCTAAGGGATCCAGCAGTAACCACCATAGAGGGAAGGTCCTCATCTAGAGCAGTGCCCTGATCTGCTGGTGCAATTCACGCCTCCCTGTGCAAGCCTGGCTCCCCTCTTCCCAATTCTATCCATCCTAACTACCCGTACTTCTGCAGAGTTCATCGAATATGTCTCATCTGATTAAAAAAGAAATGACTTTGAGATGTGATAGAAGCGTCTACCTTGTGTGACGTAGGATTGGCCAGACTCCTGATTAACTGTCTCGCTGTGTAGATGTGGGAGCTGTGGCTGCGTGGCTCTGACTGCGTTTGCAGGGGAGCGGTGACAGCTCTGAACTGGAGGCAACGTGCAGAGTCGTGCTGCGAAAAAGTCTTCATCTGTAGAAAGGAAGACTGGTTCTGGGTAGGAAAATGGGCAGAGGGGGTCTTTAGTCACTAGTAGAAAGTACAATTTTTGTTTTTTCTGCCCTTTTACTGGAGGCTACCAGGAGTGGGTTTGGTGAACTTCGAATTTTGAAGGCGATCTCCACCATACACCCTAATTTAGGCTTTCATTTTTTAAAAAGATCTCCACGGTTCTGGGAGAAGGGAGAAGTTTGGGGTGCAATCTATCTGGTGTTTGGCCCAGGGCTGGGCTCTGAGCCCCTTGTGCCTCTGTGGAGCGGAGCGAGCAGTCCCAGAGCCAGGCGTGTTCCTGCGCTGCTCATCACGAGGTCCTGCTGCCGCAGTTCCGCAGCCCCGAGCTCTTCCCCTGCGACTGCGCGATGCTGCGGCAGCCCAGGGCCCCGCTGCCTCACAAATGACCTGCCAAGAGGCTGTGCCTGGCTTTGAGGATGCCCAAGGAAATCCTTAGCTGCTCACACTTCAACAGCAGCCGGTGTTAGGAATGAGGGAGAAAAATGGAAATGTTTTCCCTCTGCTTTTAATTCGTAGCTCCAGTCTGGAGCAAAGTCGTGGAAACCATTTGAGGAGCTGGTGACCAACTTTGTGTCCTTTGCTTGAACTCCAAAGCTCATGCAAATTCATTAGCGAAGAGAAACATTAAGAGGTGAACGGAGTCTATAGTGTTTAGTAGAAAACATACGTAACATGGAAATTGGATGTAAACCTCTCGCTGTTCCTTTGCGTATCTATAATACATGAGCCCATCAGAGCAGCATATTAATAAAACAGGAGGCTAAAGCACTTGGCACTCCCACCTCTTTAGCAAAACATCAGAGGAGAGGCTGTCAGCTTCCATCTTTTGAAGTCTGGAACTTGCATCTGCCCTCCTGCTTCGGTGACACGGTCAGGATGCTCCAAGGGGAATCTCACCACTGAAGGGAAATCTCTCCATGGTGTTTGGGGGGGGGCTTATGTCAGTAGAATCCTCCTCCTGGACAAAACCATTATTCTTTCCTGCTCAGCCTTCCTGCCTGCTGAGTTCCTTAAGCAATACACGAAGAAGGCCAAAGATGGCTTCAAACAACCTCAGACGTCATGTTCTGAGATGCAAATTGGATCTGTTCCTCCAGAGGTCTCCCCACCGGGACCACTCTGTCCCAGTAATTTATTGTGCACGGGTACCACCAACCACAGCTGCAAGTCCCTTTGCTTTGGGGAATAGTGGGAAGCAATTTACACTGAATTTTCTAAGCATCCATGGGGTTTTCTCTCCATTAGGAGAAGTAAAGGTGGCTCTTTTGACCTCCCCTGTGATCCTGCTCACGTTTCCAAGGGCCCTTGCGCAGGCAGTGATGCCTCTTGTCCATCTGGGTGAGCAGAGGCAGAAAGGGGATGGTGCTGCTGGATAACACAGATTTCATGTGAAGGCTTAGCTTGGTACAAAATGAGAGTACCTGGAGAGCGGTGTAAGCTGGGACCTGTGTGGCTGTGAGGGCTGGGTGTAAGCTGGGACCATCCATGGCTGGTGGCTCTTAAAAGACAGACAGCAGTCCGAGCAGCTGATGCCCTGGGATGGGAGACTGAACATGAAGAACACTGATTTAGCTGGTGTTAGCAGTGGGGGCATTTAGGAGTAAGAACCAGCAGATCTCCTTGGATTTGCACTTTTCAAAGCAGTGGGGAATGGACACACTGAAGAAATACGGTTCGTTTGTTATAAATGTATTCCCAAGCTGCTGAGGCAGGCAGGGGGTGGGTAGGGTAAGAGAAGGGCTGTGGGATAGACGGGAAGACTGAGCTCGCTGCTGGTGCATTCGGGGCTGCAGAGCCCTTCTGCCCCACTGGCCATTGTTGGGCAGTGATGTCCCTCCCGGTGCTGTGCTGTCTGGAACCTTGGGGACAGATCCAACACTGAGACAAGCTCTGGCTTGTAGAGGCTGGGCTTTGAGGTGTGGGCAGCAGCAGATCTACAAGCATGAATTACTATTCCTTTTATTGTTTTCTGGGATGCACAGAAGGAAAACAGATCTGGTTTTCATGAGTTTATGAACATTTAATCTGCATCCTCTCTGGCCTTGAGTACCTGGGGGGGGGGTGTGTGTTCCTATTTACTTTTTTCTCTCCTGAAAAAAGCACTCCAGAGGTACCATAATATTGCCTATGAAAATGATGGGCAGACCAAAGTTTTACTGTGTCACACCAGAGACTAAGGGGTTTGGACCACAGAGGTGGTCTCGAACTACCTGTTCATTCTACTGCCTCACCAACACAGGCAAAACCGTATCCTAAATATGACCAGAGCAAGTCAAATTGCTGCATCTGTTTCATTGCAACGTTTGCTGCTGAGTTATTACCCGGTGGGCTCTGTTGGGTGAGCTGCCCGTTGGGGAATGGGGTCCTGACCCAGTGGGGTAGTGCCCCTTAATGCCTCTGGCCCTTTCCATGGGGTGACCTGTCTCTGCCTGGGGGCGAATCTCATCCGGGCAGGGCCATTAAGTACGTTTGTTGCTGAATCACGCTGCAGGCTGCCAACATTGCGGGGAATTTACATCTGTCTTTTTTTGTTTCCATCATAGACAGGGATGCAAGTGGAAGCGCTGTGTCTGATACCTGCTCTGGAGCCGTAAAGCTTCATTTTTGGTCCCTGTTGGTGGTGGTGGTGACGGTGGCACCCGCCTCCCGTGTGCTTTGTGTGTGCTGGGAGAGGGGAAGGGAGGACTATTACTTCCAGTAAGTCCTACCCTGAAGTCTGGACAGCTTGAGCGTATTCCTACAGAGGAAAGAGCTGTGTAAGACGACTAATTCATCTCAGACTTGGCAAAGTCTTCTCTCCAAGCTGAGCTGGACTGGAAACCACGTTGCTGTTGATTCCCAGAGGATGCCCAGAGACGCGCAGCCAGAGGAGGGTGTTAGGATTGAGCTGAATGAAGTCGTTGTGCAGCTCATCTTCAGTACGGATCAGTAGCCCTGGTTGGTGTGCTGTTACATGGAAATAAACTGGTGGTGACCCAACACATGTGTTACACACAGTCAGCAGCCTTCCAGTGGGACTGGTTGGAAAAACTCCTCCTGGGAAAAGACTAGGGCCAATGTTTTCAGTAGTGGCTGAATTTTTAAGCCTTGGCTTTAGGAACTTTAAAAGGACTTGCTTCCTAGGAGCTGTTTGCATTTAGGCTTTTTGAGTGGAGAACAAATATTGCTGTGAATTCTTGAAATCTATGGTTTTGATCAATAAACTTGCTTTTTGAGCAGGTTTGGAACGTGTTCTCTCGTCCTCAGTTGTGCACCCTACTATTGACCTGCAGAGGCAGGACCAGTGATGAGGAGCAGTTCCCAGTGGCTGCTCCCCATCCCCATCCCATCCTTGTGCTCCTGCCTCCCTGGGCAGAGATGCCCTGTGGCACGACCGGCTGGAGATCTCCCACAATAGCTCTGCTTCCCGAGGAGCTCAGCACTGCTTCTCTCTGCAGCACAAGGCTGATCTGTCTGGACTTTCCTCTGCTCGGAATTGTGCTGTTTTCTTCTGCCTTTTGCTAATATGTGTTATTTGCAACCCACTGCTCCCCAAACACCAGATGATCTTGCTTGCATTTAGGGTGTGAAGTAATAGTTAAATGAGTAATCTGGATTAATTATTTTTTTCTCATTTAGACAGAAGAAACCAGTTCAGCTTTGACCATGCATGTTACATTTTAATTTTTTTTTTTTTTCTCATGCCAAGAAATACAAAGAAAGTATATAAGATATACCATATCGTCCTGCAGAAAAAAAAGAAACATCTATCAGCAAAGAGAAGCGCCCAGCTGCAGTTCCTGACGTGGTCATGCTGTGTGTGAAACACGGCTCTTCCAGTCCAGCTTCAAAACAGGAGGAGCCAGTGCATGGACGGTGGTGACAGCAGGGGTGGGATGGGGGGTGTGGGGGGGTTGACCCTGCCCTTCTGCGCCAAGGATGGAGTCCTGGGCACCATCTAACAGGGGCGCCTGCTCTGAAGTGGTGTCAGGGTTGCCTTGGTGAATCCAGCACACGGTCCCTTTCTGATGTTTCTTATCTTGGATGGATATTTTTAGGTTTGAATTCTGCTACCTACTGGTGTCAGCAAATGCTTTACAAATATTCCCATTTTGAAAAGGCTGCTTCCCCCACCCCACCCCCTTGGCTTGTGCCCAAGCATGGGAGTCTTCAGTCCAAACCTAACCGTCTTTGCCAAAACTAAGGCATGTAGGCTGAAAGAAAATCGACCTTAAATCTGAAATTATTTCAGCTTGTTTGTGCAGCCCTGGCTGTGGTTCTGTGATAAACAACAAAGCGACAGGGCAAGGTTGAAGGTATCAGGAAAAAAGAAATAAATAGTCGTGGGACCAGCCCAGTGGGTGCATTTCTGCAGCCTCTCCCTTGATTCAGACCTAAAGGAAACGGAGGTTTAATTTTATCTAAAAGGCAGGATCTGCTCCTCTTGTCTCCTCTGCAGGCACCACCCACCACGTTGCTGTGACCAACTGACCCGAGCCAGACCTTTTCTGACCGTCAGTCATTGCATCCTACGAGAAGCTGGTATGAAACCGAGCTCACTCCTCTGCTCAGGAGCAGCAAATTGCTCCTTCAGTGCTTAAGCTTCAATCTAGCATTTCTGTACCCAGGAAGGGCTCTTTTGTGCCACCCCACAAAGCCCAACTGTCCCCCTCAGCCTTGGGGAGAAGAACCCAGGGACACTAATGCCGGAGAGGTGCTGTCAACCACATGCTCTGCTCAGAGACTTCCCGAACAGTGCAAAACCATGTATTTATATCCCACCAGGACCTCACACTTGTCGATCGTAACTCCTACTTCCACTTACATTTAGAGACGTTTCCCACCTTCTCCATTTCTTCAGCAAGCTATCCTCCTACCAGCTCAGCTCCGCTGTCAGGTAAGGCTGGGTTGCCACCGCATCGCCTGGTTCTCTCACCTCTCCCCTGTTGCCTGCCTCACTGGGGGGTAAAAGGTGGCCTAACCCTGAGGATTTTGTGTCTGTGGTAGCTGCAAACGCAGAAAACTTCATTCTGATGTGCTTAGAGGAGGCAAAGAGCTGTGACATGAGTAATGGAGCTTGTTTGCGGAGATGGAGAAGGGAAAGTCTTTTCGTGACATGCTTTTTGTGGTCACCCTCCTGTGTGCTAAACCCTAAGTTAAGGAGAGGAGCGGTTGTGCCTGGCTGTGGAAAAGCACAGCACTTGTGTTCAGGTGAAATCAGCAAATAACCATGAGGGATGCTGTTGTTCCCCAGATGCAGACCAAAGGAGGAGCCCTGCCTTCTACTGGCCTCGGGATGAAGTTCTGCCATGATTTAGCTCCTTGTAATGCAGTTGCAGGTGAGGTGTGCGTCAAGGGTTGGGGGCTCAATGACTTCTTCCTTCATGAATACAAGCTAACGCACCCGAGAGAGCCACACAGGCAGCCAAGCTGGGGTAAAACCACATGTGACATCGAGAGGAAGGATCTGGTGATCCTCCAGTGAAACCTGTGCAAAACATCAGGCTTGCAAAGTGAGAATTTGGGGAAGAGCAGGGAGAAGAGACTTTCCAGGTAGCCCTGGGGAGCTTATTTCTCCAGCACTGTAGAGCCAGGTTACCAGGAGAGAAAATATTTTGTCAGGAATAATTGGAGAAGTTTTCCCCTAGATTTAAGTGCAGGATAAGAACCAGAAAGCTGTATTCAAGAGTGCAGAGCAGTGCAGTTGTATCTCATCGGGAAGAAGTTTAAAAATGGAAGGAACTTGAGTGCCTTAGTTGTTGGGGGTTTTAATTATACTTAATAGTAAGCTGAGAAGCAGTTACCTCAGCAGCCTGATGACTGGGGCTAAGACAGGAGGCAGAAACCACACTTGGGTGCATGTGCCCATGGGGGGTTTTTTTGGGAAATCTTCTGCCTTCTCCTGCATTCAGGTGAATTTGGGTACCTCTGCCTGGGCCACACTAGACTATTGCAGCTGCCTCACAAAGCCCCCTTGTTCCTGTGACTGTAGATATCCCACCCTGTTTTGCAGTGCAGCATGTGTTTGCCTTTGGAAAAATCCCACTCGAAGGAGATCTGTATTCATACACAGTTCTATGGAGGAGGAGAAAGAAAAATGGGTTTCTTTTTGGAGCTGTACCGCGCACGTGACTCTGAGCAACTTTGCCATCCATGCAATTAGAGCAGCGTAATGCTAACTCACCTTGGGGGTGGGGGTGAAGGGGGTGGCAGGGCTTAATCCTTTAAATGTGGTAAAGCACTTTAGATGAAAGGCTTTATATAATGATAAAAGAGCATTTAAATTCGTACTTAATAAACGCTTGGTGCTCTCAAGTACTATAACTCATTGTGGCAGTTTTCCCTGAATGTCGGCTCTTCCTGCCCAAGGAGGAGCTTGCTCAGCTCTTACCATAAGCTGAATTTCAGCAGCTCCAAAGAGCAAAGGACGGAAGGTGCACAGACAGGCAGCACTGCCCTTACATATCTCAGAAAAAAAACCCCCAATGTGTGTTTCCTGGCAAGCAGCTTTCAGGTTCAAGCATTTAAAGAAGGGAATGTTTGGGGCGATTTGATGGGATTCTATCAACCAGAAGTTCAGGTTTGGAATCTCCAGGGAAGGGTGTCTAATGAGCTTAGAAGGAAGAGGGTCTGGTGCCAAGGGGCATCTTGGCAGTGGCTGTGGGTGGGAGCTCAAACCCAGCAGTGCTCAGTGGCCCCAGTTTGCTGAAGCTCAGAAAAAATGAATTGCAAAGGAGAGGTTGCAAATTTGGTCCATTTTAGAAGCCAATAATTTGTAATAAAGTGCTGGCAAAAGGGCGATGGATGGGAATGGAGCCCAAGAAAATGCTGTAGTGATGTGCTATTGCTCTGAGACCCTGGAATCCCTTTAAACGTAGAGAAAAACATTAACAGCGTGCCTAGGTGATTTGGCTTTCTTACCCCCTGGACTCAAATAACACCTAGCAAAAAGCAAACACTTTAAAGAGGAGCAATCAACCAGGTGACAAGAGAATTTTCACAGCGATGCCCACGGCTTTGCCTGTTAGTTACTACGGAGTAACTACAGGGTGGATTTACAGTGGACCCCTACCCTGTGCTAACCTCACCTGCCCACTCAAATGCTCCAAAAAATCAGTGCCAAGCAGTGACCTTTTTGAAAAGCTTTTTATGGTGTCCAATAGACTCTCCATGTAGACAAGCCCTTGGAAGCATTAGATTTGGACTAAGGTTTGGGGTTTGGGGGTGGGCTTTTTTTTCCAGGAGATTGATGGCAGGGAGCAGAAGTGCCCTGAAACACCTTATTTCTCAGTGCAGTCCATGTTTGTAGATTGTAGGCTGTCAGCTGGAGACAAGAGGAAGGCCAGGGAATGCAGCTCTTGGCCAGGTACTTGTGCCCGCAAAGTTTGGATAAAAGAGAGAGGCTCAGCTAATACGGAGCCAATGGATATGGCCAGAAGCCATCTTCAAAGCCTGAATAAAATAACAGGCGATGAAACTTTGCATAGTCTGGGTGGCCAGATAGAGGGCCAACCCCAGTAACAACCCGCGGCAAGGACAGGGTGAGGGGGAAGAAGAAGTGATGGGGCTGGAGGGGTTGGATCCTGCGGGAAACGGCCGTGGAGCTGTGTGTTGTGGAAGACGTGGCGAGGAGCAGGATACATATAGGCAGACTGGGAGGAGCAAAGTCTATTTTCTTGTTATGTTAAATACAAAACATTAAAAAATAACACTACTTGAGGAACTGACCCCAGCCAGCTCTGGGGATGCTGGAGATTTTCAGAGATACAGAAAGAGCATGTGAGGGGTGCAGGGACAGGAGCAGGGATCTTAAACTCCTCCGTGCCTCTGAAAATCTCCTGGAAAGCCCTAAGCTGAGGCCCAAAAGGATCAGGGATATGAGCTGTGCCAGTGGTGGGGGCTGGATCATGCTGAAGCTTTTTGTGTGATGGACATGACATGACATGACATGAATGTGTAAGTAGGTAGAACGGGTTCTCTGTGCCTTGGTACTGCTGCTACAGATTAACCAGGCTCTTTTCTCAGCGCCCTGAGTATTAACCTCACTTTGGATGCACAGAGAGAGAAATGTGTGGTTTCACAGAGAAAGCATTATTTTTCCTTCCATTAAAAACCCCACCAAGGGATGCGGGTGAGGAGGAGCCTGGCGTTCTCATGCAGCAACATCCTGCTCTGCCAGCTCTGGGATCTGCCCTAAGTGATAAAAGAGCTCGTAGGAACAGACATGGAGAACATTCCCAAAAGCATGCAAATGGTCATTGTCTCTTTTTTTGTTTTTGTTTTTGTTTTTTTCATCAAAAATACAAAAGCACCCACCACATCCTCCAGCTTTTGCGGCTGCGTTTTGTTCGGGGCAGAGCCATGGTCCTGCTGCAGCTCTGCTCTCCCTCCTCCGTGGAACAGCTCTCAGCTCCTGATGGCAGTTTGAGCTTTCTTTTTGTGGTTTGGTTTTGTTTTGTTTTTTGTTGACAGAGAATTTGACGATTTAAAAACCAACAACCCCCCAAAAATTCAGTGACTTGTGCCAAAATTCTTAGGAGGATTCTTCGAAATGTCCTGTTCTTGGCCTTAAAATTTTCTTTTAAAATAAGCTTCGTTCTTGAAACCCTCTCCTCCTCTTGTACTTTAGTGGTCTCCCCACTCCGTGAGTTTTGCTGGAGGGGAATGAGGTAGTGGATTTCCCCCTTCTCCTCTCCACTTCGCGTCTGATGTTCATTCCCATTCCTTCTTGCGACCTTTTTTATCCCATCACTTGTACAAAATCATTTCCAAGAGGCGGTGAAGTAGAAGCATGCGTTCCTTCAGACGGCGCTCCAGAGCAGGCTGTCTAGGGCTGCCCACCTACACTGTGACAATTTTTTTGTTGCAAGGCTGAAAGTAAAAACCCCAAAAGGAAAGTTGTCTTCCTCTTCTTCGAGGTATTTGCATGCTGAAACGTCTTCTAGGAAACTGTAAAATAAAGAGAGTCTCAGGGCAGCTTCCAGTAGTCACAGGTGTTTCCCCTTATGCTCTTGGTTTGGATTTTGTGTGTTTCTGAGGTTCCCATTTGCCCGTGCTGTGTGCTGGTTTGTCAGGTGAGTTTGTGTTCGGGAGGTTCCCCAAATGTTTTGGGGTTGCATTTCTGGGCAGGCTGACTTGTGTCCTGAAAGCCTTTGTTTTTACCACATTACACCCTTCTAAACCCACCAGAGCCTTTTCCAAGGCAAGACCTTTCACCCAGGGGACCTTGTATGGTCACTATGGGACAGCACAGGGAAGACTTTCCATTCTGGTTATTTGATAGGATGTGTGTTGCTCCTGCAAGGAGCATGTTCTCTAAGGTGTTTTAAGTGTGTGTGTGAAGCTGGTGATGATCAAACCAGCCTGGACTGTAGAGGTGCTTAGTGCCCCACCACTGCAGTTGGGGTGGGAATGGAGGACCACCTGCCCTAGGGTGGTGGTGGATGGTAGGCAGGTGTGTCCTGTACACTGGGCTGGAGACAGGAGTCAGAGGAAGTCCCTGCTCTGGCTGGGCTGGGGAAAAGAGAAGGAGATGTTACCTCTGAAGCTGAGTGAAATGTAGAGCACGATGATGATGGTCCCCAGGACGATGGAGACGATGCTGAGCAGCCTGGCCATGCGGCCGAGTCGCCGGGCTCCATCCACATCCCCTTGCTGCCCGCTGTTCCTTGACTGGGGGGAAACACAGGAAGAGGCTCTGAGAATGGCTGCAGCTCTGGGGTGACTCTCTGGCCATAGTCCCCAAATGAGAGCTGCTGCAATCAGCAGTGGGGGGGCTGGACCTGCCACCCTGGGCTGTCATAGGATGGCACATTAATCCCCTCTACAAGCCCATGGCTTTGACAGCCTGTGGTCCTGCTGAACTGATGTGCCTGGGGCAGCCCACCTGGGATGCTGTTCTGCTTACCCTGGGTAGGAGCTGGACTGGCTCAAGTTTGTCTTTTATTGGAGTGACTAAGAAATAGTCCCAGCAGGGGACAGGAGGCACGGCACAGCCCCAACTGGCAGCAGCCCCTCTCTGACTTTTTCATGGAAAACCCTGAAGTTCTTGGCTTCAGTCCCCAGAGCAGCTCATTTCTACAGGACTGTGTCCCCCAGGGGTACCGCTGCCCTTCTGCAGCTCCCATTCAGGGAAAGCATCCTGACTTCATCCTCTGTTGCAAATGTATGTATTGAGAAGCAATGTGTATTGCCAGTTTAATTGTTGCTGACAAACTGGGAGATAAAAGCAGTGACATTTCCAAAGCAGCATGTGGCCTCTTTGCTGGCCTCTGGAGCTGAATGTGGGTGCGAGAAGAACAGGCTTTGATAAAGCGGGAGTAATTCCTGGCTTTCATCTTGTGATGGGATGTGCTTTGGTGCCTCTACATTACCCTGAAATTCTGCCTCAACGTAGATGGGATGGGCTCACCATCTTTGTTTTTAAAAGCAGTTCTCTTCCAGTGAATTCCTGCTCTTGTGTGTGCTGTAGCCCGTGCAGCTTCTCTGTGGTGCTTCTAGTTCCATTGTGATTTTCCCTGCTGCTCTATTGATTTCTTTGAGCAGCCCAGTGAAAGCTTTCCTCTGCCCTGTAACTAAAAGAAAGGGCTCATTGGCTGTGGCAGGGGTGAGGAATTGGCTGGGGGAAGGCACTAGTAAGTGCTTGGGAATTATTGTGTGTGGACTCATTAAGGGATGAAGACAGATTCCCCAGAGCTGGAGCTAGAACACGACTTGTGTGTTGGTGGCTGCTGGTCTCTTAACGGGAGGCTCTTGGTGGGATGAATTGCAGCGGCGCTTGTTTTCAGGAACAAGTGGCAACCCAGGGTGGATGGAGAACACAACCTGGAACTTTTCTTGGAAACTTTGCTTTTCACTGCTCAGCCAGGACTGGCCACCAACAGGCTCAACAGATCCAGACCCTGGGGGCATCTCCAGGGGCTCTAGTGAAGTGTCCCCCGGAGTCTGCCCAGCGTTGCTATACCAGGGCCACAGCAAGGGCTGGATGGGTTGAGCAGGATTTGGGCTCAAGCCCACGCGGGAAGGATATAAGACTGGATGATCATGGGCTCACCTTGTCTGGTGCCTGATGTGGGGCAGTGAGGGCGATGCTGTGGCCTGACTCCTCTGAGCTTCAGTGCCAGGTCTCTTACTGCCCTGTGCTCAGCAGCATTGCTGGTCTGCTGGGCAAGAGAAGCCCTCACCTGAGCACACAGCAACCTGAAGACCAGGCACGGCTCATGAGAAAAAGTATAATATGCAGATGCATCCTAAACATTCAGAGTAAGTAAATGATCTTGTTTCTTGCTCTTGTAATTGGCAATCGTTTGTTTCCCAAGTGAAAAATACTGAAAGTAAGAGTTTCTGTTAAAGGAGAAGCATTACTGCTGAGAGAAGAGCCCAAAGTGCTCCTCAGCTCCGCTGGAGCCAGGGTGCTGGGCTTCCTGCACTTGGCTGAGGGAGGACCTAGCACTTAGCAGAAGGGCAGCTGTGCAGTACCACGGGGAGGTTATTATGGTGGAATTACTCACCGTGCGTCAGCACTCGCTGCGTGTGCGGCGGAGAGGCTGGAGCCCCTCCATCAGCAAAACGGGAGGTCCCTGCTTGGGAAGAGGCAGGATGGTCTGCGGCCAGCACAGCTCTCTGAACTGAAAAGCCTTCCCAAATTCATGCAGAGTCCTGCTGCCCCCCGTGAAACTCATTGGGAAGGGCTTTTGGAGGGAGGGAAACTGGGTAAAGAATTTTAAGGTCCATCGGTAAGATTTTCACCTTTTTGGGAAGGGTTGGAGTAGGGGCAGAGGGGAGTGAGGAAGGCTGTGGGGAGAGACCAGGGCAAGGAGCCCAGCACACAGGTCTGTGAGCTTGATCCAGTGGAGGAGTTGGGGAAAACTCCCCTCAACCTCACTGGGGACAGGGTTTTGCAGATACTTTAATTGCCTTGAAGTGGTCACTCTTTTTTTTTAGGGATGCTTTTAAGTATTTAACATTTTTACATGGGTTAAAGGCTTCTTCCCCTGCCCCCATCCATCGCCAGCCATGCTGCCCCACTGAGCGGGGTCTCAGGAGAAGAGGGAAATCTGGGGCAGGCTGTGGGGCTGGCAGCTCCCCCCAGCCCCATACCATGTGCCGGTTCCTCCCTTTGGAGCATGGCTGCTAAAACTGGGGAAACTCTGAGTTAAAATAATAAATATGCAAGTTAAAAAAGAGTTAAAGGTGGAAGTGTATAAAAAAATCACCCTTTCCTTTAAAAAAATATGTATCTCAGCAATAACAACTGTGCTGGAAAGGGTCCCCTGTCAAAAGTCTTTTAAAAAAATATAAATAAAATAGGAGTCAGGAGGCCTAGCGCAGCTCCAGCACTAACCATGAAACATCACTGAGAATTTAAATGAACAAATATTTCATGTTACTACCCCATTGCCCATTCACCCTGCTTTAACACCACTACCCTCTTTGGCAGCACCATGACCAAAAGGTCCCCAGCCCGGGCTGTGTGCTGGCTCTGGCTCGGCAGCGCTCAGGTGGGCAAAATGCAGCTTTGAAGGTTTCCATGTACTCATTTTAGTTTCTATCACCACATAAGGAACGTAGTGGAGCCTCGGAGAAGCGTCTACTTCCACCCCATCCCTGCAAACATCCCTCTCCGCTCACATGCCACCCTGTGTAGCAACTTCCCCACCGCTGACACCAAGAGAGCTCGAGATTTTGTTCCTTCTGGTCTTGACAGACAATATCTAGAACCGATGGGATGCAGCCAAGAGGCCTATTTTCATTACAGAACAGGAGGTGACAAAATGAAGCTTCATGGGCTGGTGGCGAGATGGGGAGGACGCAATATCCCAGGGACTGACAGGATCCCTGCCCTGCTCACTGACAGCTTCCAACATTTGGGATATTTTTTTTTAGGCTTGGATTCTCCTAAGAAGTGTAATTTTTTTTTGCAGGGTGTGGGTTAGATTGCAGTGAAATATGCAGTTTTAGCTGTCTTCTAGGGAAAAAATATAGGCTAACGAATTTGATATATTTATCACTACAGCTTCTGGAAGTGTTTACTCCTCATTTATCCTGAACAATTATGAAAAATACATCAGCATTGACATCGGGTGTTTAGCAAGCATTTGTTACTGTACACATATTATTCATTGGGGTGGAACGGTTTGATTATAGCTCTCTAGTATCACTAATCCTGTGTTTTGCTTTCCACATAAAAACATGAACATCTTGTTTATTAATCAAGACTCGCCAAAGCAAAACGTCTCGGGAAGGCTTTGGGGGCGCCGGGGGAGTGAGTCAGTGTGTGTGTGCCAAGGGGACTCCCTATTAGAATGGAGTGTTA
Source organism: Nycticryphes semicollaris (assembly GCA_013400055.1). Classification (NCBI taxonomy): domain Eukaryota; kingdom Metazoa; phylum Chordata; class Aves; order Charadriiformes; family Rostratulidae; genus Nycticryphes; species Nycticryphes semicollaris. The sequence continues at coordinate 40,602 of VXBJ01006734.1, read as the reverse complement.
GAAAATCTGAAGGACCCTCAGAAGTGGGACTGTACCGCAGCACCCGTGGGGCCAGGTCAGTCTGGCTGGTGCAAAAGAGTTATTAATCTTAACTGTTTTGAAACTACTATCTGTTCCAGTTAATGTTCTGAAGGGTTTTTTCCCTAATGGATCACCTAAGTTGTCTTGTTGCAAATGAAGGCAATTACTTTTCTGTGCCGGTCCCAGGGACGGACAAGATGAATTGTCACCTCCTCTTTCCCAATTTATGAACCGGCTTTGGATGCACTCTGCTGCCTTCCACCAGTTTCCCAGAATAAATCATTAATCCTCAACACTTGCGTTTTGTTGAAGAAAACATTCTGAGAGAGGTATAAGTCAACATCCGACTTAGACAGATGACTGTGCCATTTAAAATGAGTAAGGATAGTTTGACTTCTCCCACATCTTTCAGGAATGGCAGTACTTATTTTGGACACCAAGTGCTGTGCAGAGTTGCCCTTGGCATTACTTTATGCTGGTTCTGGCTGGATTTACCTTTCTTTTTCACTTCATTTTTTCAGAGTTTTGTACACTGGTAAGTGACCCCTCTGCTTCTTCCCCTGATGTGGCTGCACTTTGGTACGAAGGGGAAGGAATCTGATAACAGCAGTAGAGCGTGTGTATGTGTGTGTGGTACCAGTCCCTGCCCTCCTCTGAGGTGGGTCCCACGGGGCTGTGCTGCCCTTGTGTCCATCAGCCCCACTCTCTGGCTCAGGGAGGGACCTGAACCCCTTAGTGCAGCCAGGTCAAGAAAATGCATCCAGGGGTCAGTGGAGGAGCCTCCAGGTGACTTGTCTCCATGAGACCAGCGTTATCAGGACAGGCTGGGGGCTAAAGCAGATATTTTTTTCTTTTTTCCACCTCTGGCCATAGGCCCCGCTGGGATCGGAGAGCAGCTTTTGAAAAATGATTTATGAGACACTGAACCCAGAAGCATTCATTTGCTTTCCTCTCTGGTTGCTCCTTATTACCCAGAAAAAAAGCTTTCATGTGCAAAAAGGATTGACTTAGGAAAGAAAAATAGAATTGCAGAACTAAAGGAATGTCAGCACATTGTGGAAAGTCGTGTGTGTCCCCAGCCCCCTTCAAGTGTCAGGAATTGCAAAAACCTGGTTCCTGCTCAGATTTGCACATGATCAAGCACTCCTGGGTTTTATTCTGTGGGGAGACCTAAGAGTGTGGGAGCCTCAGGGGTCACTAAATTCCTCCTTGGTGTGAGCAGGTGAAGCATCAGCTGATGCTCCCAGAGCTGTTTCTGCTGGCAGACGGACCCAGCCAGATGTTTCCTGGCTCCCCAGGGTCAGCACAGAGAAAGGATCATTCCTCATCCTGCTCCACTGCTGCTGTGTGTGGGGTCCCTGGCTGGCAGACGTGGGGATGATGGTATAGATACAGCCAGGAGTAGAAAGAGCAGTGATAAATCGAGTGTCCCAGGGGACAGAGAGTGCAGGGGCGACTGTGACAATGCCAGAGGATGTGCGCTGGCTACTAATGTGCTGTGTGTGTTAGAAACCTTGTCCTGGAGAACGAGCCCATCTGAGTGCTGCTGCTGCTGCCTCAGGAACCCAAGAGGGCTGAGATCGGGCATCCCCTTCCCCGTTCTGGTAAATGCTGTCAAGGGCCTTGGAAGCAGAAGGCAGCCCAATACTCTTATCGCCCTGTTGGTCCTGCCTCCCTTTGTGTCTAACACAGTAAATGCACACGGGTACCTCGCTGTCTAGTAGTATTAACCGGCTCCTGTTCTTTTTATCACTGCTTACTCTTCTACTCCACAGGGCTTTATGTGGCCCAAGGCACATCCCCACCACGCCGGAGGCTCTAACGCCTGCAAGGGAGAGTGTGAGAATCTATTTTGCATGAAGGCTAATGTGGTTGGAAAATCCTCGTGAGAGCCCTCGCTCATTACCATGGATATGCAATGCCCAGCTGCTTACCCTCTCCTCACAGCACAAAGCCAAGCGAGGCTGGCTGCCTTCCCCGTACACTGCCTCAACAGGCTCCACCACACAACTGTACTACGCAGATGACAGCTGGCACTGGCAGAAACGATGATTCCTCCTCAAAATGGAAACTGGTCTCTCTAGAGGACTTTCTGTGGCAACTACCAGTGTCTGCCTTCAAGTTGTTAGCGTTTTTGGGGGAAGTGCTGGCTGCAAGTACCCCTCAGTGTATTTCCTTGTAGTAAGCAGGTAATTGCTTTCCCTGAGCTGATTTTCAAAGAAAAGATTTACCTCCGTTGCGCATTGAGGGCATAAAAGGTGTCTGGGGGGCTGTAGAGCAGTGGGGTGTCCTGGTGGGTATAAGGAGGTGGCTGTGCTTGCAGAGCTGTGCTGCCAGACCACCTGTACCTGAGATGGGTGGGATGCTGGCTGGCTTTCTTCTCCCCTGCCCTGATGTTGGTGTATTTACTGAGGTGTGGGAGACATTTAATGGAGAAAATTGCTTTTCCAGGGCAGCTAAAAGAGCTGCAGGTGGAGCCCGCCCCTTTGAAGTGTCTGAGGACGGGAACCAGCCCTCAGCCAGGGTCTCCCAACTGCTGCAGGGCTGGGCTGGGCTGCAAGGAGGTGCGGAGGGAGATCCCTTGTCCTTGCTTCGCCTCGCCGCTCCNNCCGGGGAACGCCGGGCGAGCCGCTCTGGATCGCTGCCGGGGAGGCAGTGACCGGGCTTCCCGGAGCCCATCGGGCTTCCCGAATCCCTGCGCTGGGTGTGCCCGGATCCCACCCCCGAATCCCTGGCCGCATTTCTCCATCCCCCCCGAGCTGTTCCGGGGTCGGGCGTTGGCTCTGCCGGAGGTCCCTGCCGGCTCGGAGAGAACCCCTGCCCGTCTCCACCCTCCTCCTTTCCCCGATGGGGAGCCGTCCTGCGGAAGCCGAGCAGCGGCACGGCCCGGTTGAGCGGCGGGAGCTGTGCGGGAGCCTGCCGCCCCTCTCCGCGCCGCGCCCCCGGTCCCCGCCGCGCCCCCCTCCCTTCCCTCCTCCCGTCCCCGCCGGT
>VXBJ01006734.1:20303-37136 GCA_013400055.1 Nycticryphes semicollaris | reverse complement strand
TCCTGGAAGCGGGTGGGCAGCGCCGTGCCCGAGCCCGAGCCCGAGCCTGAGCCCGAGCCCCCGGGCGCGGCGCCGCCGCTGCTCGCCATTGCCCGGCGGAGCGGGCTCCGAGCGCGCCCCGCCGCCGCTGCTCTGCGCTGGGGGCTCACCGCCCCGCGGGAGGCTGTGCCGAAGGAGGGGCCAGCCCGGTTCGGCCCCCGAGGCAGGATCGGGGCCGCGGACCGCCCCCGGGGTGTCCCCGTTCCCCCCTTTCCCCCGCCGCCCCCAGCCCCCGGTGCAGGCGGCGCCGCTGCCTCCACGGGGATGCTGGTAGGGGATGCGGCGGGGCGGAGCGGTGGGAAAGCCGGGGTGTCCCCTGTCGCGTCTAGCCCAGCCCTGCCCGAGGCTCTGTCCCACCCCACCGACTCCCCGGCTCTTCCCGGGGGCTCCCACGGGCACCGTTCCACTGCAGCGGTACGTGAGAGCTCAGCCTAGAACGGGCTCGGCTAGTGCCAGAGGGGCTCGGTAGCCACCTCCGGCCCCGGAGGAGCATGGGGATGCCGAGGGTAGCTCTATGCTGGGTGACAGTACACATAGTCCTGCTGTTCCTGGGTCCCCCCTGGCTGAAAGCCCTTCCCCAGACAGGTGGGGGACACACGACACAGGCCAGACCCTGGGCAGTGCATGGGTCTCTGGCGGTACCCCTGGCTCCAGCCGCTCTGGGAAACCATCCCTTGGACCCTGGGCTCTCACTGCATGTGGTTGTCCCTAGATACACAGGGACAGGGATACCAGATCAGTGGCAGATACTGTGTCCCTACATAGGACCTGCAAAGAAGAATGGGTGCTGCTGTGGGGGTGGCTTAGGTTCTGCACAGGAAATAATAGCATCCTTGGGAGCAGGGGGTGAGGGGCAGGAAGGAAGACTGAAAAAACCCACAGAACCCAGAGGATGTTGGAGCATCCATCCAAGATGGATGTTTTCCACCCATACTGTATCTTCAGGTCCAAATTTGTCAAGGATTTCCCCAACAGTGAGTGCCATTGATGGAGCATCCAGTACCTTCTGCCAAGGTACCTGCTGCTGGCTGGGGCCTGCTCCCCAATATCCAGCACTACCCAGAGCCTGCCAGGCTGCTACCCCCCACCTCCCCCTGCTGGGATTTATCCCATCCCACAGCCTCCAGGCAGAATTAGGGCTCATGTTTCACACACATGAACGCAAAAGCAGTGGGGTCACCCTGCCTTGGAGGGGGTGTCTTGCAGGGTTATTATGCCTTCTACCTTCTTCTGCCTCTGTGGCCATCTGCTCCCATCTGTCCCACCTTGACTGACCACCAAAGCTTGGGGTAAAACCTGGAAATGCAAATTTGGCTGGAGGGATGGATTTGTGTCTGGGTTAGGGCTGGGTTTCACTTAAACCTTCTTTGAATGCTGCTATTGTCGGGCTCTCACTCCCCCTGTGATGCAGAGCAGGAACATGCGCTGCTCCAGGGAAAACCAGAGCAGGAGAAGCCACCCAGTGCAGGGATGCTGTTGGGAGAAGCAGGATTGCTTCAGCAGACATTGCTGCGGGCCTTCTCCTGGCGGGGGGAACATCTGTTGCAGATTAAAGCCAAAATGCCTCACACCATCAGCACTTTAAAGAGGCTCCTTTGCTGAGCAAAGAGCTCTCTCTCCTGGCTGCTGCTAACTCTCCTCTGCTCATTTCCCAGCTGCTTTGTCCCACCCGGGGATTAAGGGAGGAGACCCTGGGGAGGGACTGGCAGATGGGAGCAAAGGGTTAAGATGGTTGTTCCAGTGTGTGCCCCTCCAGCAGGGAAAGAGCTCAGGCTGTCCTTGGTGTGTTGGCAGCCAGTGCCAGGGCTCGGCTGGGAGCACTGGAGTGGGAGTGGAAGGGCTGGAGGAGCTCTGCAGGGGCTCAGCACTGCGGGAATCACACAGTGCAATATACCCTGTCCAAAAATCTGCCTGTTGTCACGTGTGTGGCAGTAAAACCCTGCCTAATTCCTGCATCGATTCCAGGTTGCTGAGCCCTGGGCAGAAGGGAGCCCTCCCAGCTGGTCTGAGCTCTTTGAGCCAGAGGGAAGGGGCGAAAAGGGGCCTTTCAGGTAAAATTCCCCCTTTGTCCATGCCACTGGAACCAGCCAGGAGCACACTATCAGCCTGTCCCACCACAGCTCTTTGCTGCGATCAGGAGGAAACCGCAAATGGATGGGTGGGTTTTATGGAAGCCGACATCTGTCTCCCCTCCCGGCCTGGCCTCGCAAATCTGCCGGGCACACACGTCTGCACCAATGAGCTTAGCATCCAGAGTCCCAGGGCACTAACCTTTCCCTGCTCCTGCTCCCCTCCTTCCCCATCAGGAGCCAGGGTGAGCAGCCAGCCAAGGGCTTTAGTGTGATCCCCACCGCCCATCTGTCCACCCCACACATATAAACAGCCAGTGCCCTGGTGCTGGGTTTGTAAATCATGTTTTCTCACAGAGCAAGTGAGAGAGGATAAATAACAGTGACCGCTGGCAACAGTGACACCTCACAACAAGAAACACAGAGCTGGTGCTTCCAGAGAACTTTCCACCTTCCTCAGTTTGCCTGCAGAGCGGAGACCCGCAGCCAGACAGCACTGGGATCCCATACAGCACGACGGAGGCTCACAGCTCTCACCATGGGCTCTCCATCCCTCAGCTCTTCTCTCTCACACAAACGTCCCTTCCTGCTCCCCCACTTTGTCCCGCGGATGTGTTACCTTCCTGGCACCATCTTGCCACCCCAGCCCTGCAGGTCAGTGGATGGGGAGGCACTGCTGGTGTCCCCAGCTCTGGCAGTAGCCCAACTGCCAGGGGACAACCCCAGCCAGGGGGTCTTGCAGGCTGTCCATGTATCTCTGCTGGCCTCGGAGCCCGGGGTGGTGGGTCCTGCTGGAGCAGTAGGCAGGGGTGGGCACAGAGTAATCCTCCTTTGGGCTCTCGTAGTGCTGGAGTTGCCTCTCGGGGGGAAACATGGTGTAGAGAGGGGGCGGAGGGCAGCGCTGTGAGCCGGCAGTGCCTGCATAACTGGGCTCCCAGGGGAGCTGGGGGTGGGTGGCCTTTGTCCCTGGCTCCCTTGCAGTGACCCCAGCCTGGCCACGGCACTCGGAGTGGGTGCAGGGCCAGCAGCGCCCAGTGCCATGCAGGGACAGGGACAGAGCTGTGATCCTGTTGATGGCTCGCCGGAGAGTAGCGATTTTGGAAAGTCTTTTGCCACCGAGGTCATGTTTGAGGGCCAGCCGCAGGGCATTGAAGGCTTGGTTGTAGTCCAGGATCCTCTTGCGCTCTCGGACATTGGCAGCCATCCTCCTGGCCTTGGAGCGCACCGGCCTGCTCCTCTTCCTCACCTTCATCCCTTCGGTGTCCCCCAAGCAGGCAGCTGCTTCCCTCCTCTGGGATACCCACAGACCTTGACTGTAGCACTCCTGGGATCCAGCCCCCACTTCCAGCTCCTCTTCTGAGCTGTCAGGCTCAGGCAGTGAGCCTTTCCCCACAGCTGCTCCAGACATGGTCACGGCGAGGGGGAGCGGGAGAGGTGCTGCTGTGGTCCTGCCTCCTGCAAGGTGTGGGAGACACTCCCCCAGGGACACGCAGCCGCCTCTAAAAACCCCACGTCGGGGCTTGTCACGTGTCGCTCCCCCGACCCTCCTCACCTGCCTGCAGGTGTGCTGCCTTCTGGAGGGGCACAGGGCAAGCCCTGCCTGGCCTCTGCCTGCCGGGATGCTCCTGAGCACAGTGCCAGGCTGTAGGAGAGTGGAACACCAGTGCTGGGGTGCCCAGAGCAGGCCCCAAGGTGGGGAAACACATCTCCACCAAGCACACATTTCAGTGGTTGCTTTAGTGCCTGCTAAGAGTTTGGTCACTGCAGGAGTTCCCTGTGCTGCTCTGCCCTTTCCTCCACTGAGCAGGCTGGTGGCTCAGCCTGGGCCAGGTCATCCCTGGGTTTTATACGGTGCTGTGGGTCACAGCCCTATAGGGCATCACCACCCTGGCATGGGGCTTGGGATCTGCTCCCCCATGCTCGCTCCTGCTGCAGCATTTCTGTTGTTTCCCAGCTCAGGGAAACTGAGGCACGGAGTGATGGGGCTGCTGAAGAGAGCAGCGAGTCTTGCTCCTGGGTGCAGGAGAAGACAAAATGAATTGCACCCCAGGAATGGGGCTGGAGCACTGGGCTGCCATTGAGACAGCAACTTAGGGCTGTAGCCCCCAAGCCGGGAGCATCGATGGGCATGGAAGTAGGTGAGTTCCTGGGCAGGAGCAGCCCCCCGGGAGCCAGGGGAGGAATGTGGGGGCTTGGCACGCCTCTGCCCTGCGGAGCAGGAAGCTGGAATGTGGCAGGGGGAATTGGGGCAGGTGATAAAAGAGCTAAAGTGCTACCTGCCTCCAGAGCCTTCCTGTCCCTTCTCAGCAGTGGGAACCCCGGGGGCAGAGCTGTCTGGGCTGACGCTGCTGGGCCTGCCCAGCACTGACTGATGCTGAAAGCACTGAAGATGATGCTGAAAGCAGCTCCTTGTTCTCTGCATCCCCAGGCTGGTGGGACGGAGGGACTTGCCAGGTGCAGCAAGTCCAGAGGCCATGGGGAGGGCCAGGTCCCCATCCTCTGAGCAGCACAGGGCTGACACGTGTGTTTGGCCATCATTTCATTAGTGAGCAGCTGCTAAATGCCTTCCTGTGCAAGGGGCAACATTGAAAAATGGCCCAGGAGTGGGTCTGACAAATTGTTGGGGTAACCAGCGCAAAAGCAGAGCCCCAGGAGAATGTACCCTGCCTTGATCCATCCCTTTCTATCTGATTGTCCCAGCTCACATTTGATCAATAGCCACAATTAGCAGGGGGCTATTTGTCTATTGCCCTTCTCCTCTCTTGGCTCTTTGAAGTTGGAGCTAATTTAGGTGCTTCTCCTTCAGGGACCCAATAAATCAGGAGCTAGGGCCTCAGGGAGAGGGAAGGACCAGGCAGCAGGACTTCAAAGGGAGGTGAAGCTTGCAAATACTTTTTGAATACTCACCTGTGCTCACCATGGCTTTCTTGTTCTCCCCAGCAACCTTCTGGCATCTGAGTCTTGCTCTGCCCAGGAACAGATGCTCCCCCAGCCATTGATTTACCCAGTGAACTCAGTTCAGGAGCGAGGGGCTCTTCGGGATGCTTGAACATCGGGACATGCATGCTGGGACCACTTAGAGACCCACCTGTCCAGAACCCAGCTAAGCAGGATGGATCCTGCTGTGGAGATGCTTTTGCTGGTGTGGGAGGTCAGGAAGTGTGGTCCCAAGCAGATATGGAGGTGGCTGAGCTGGGCACAAAGCCCACCCCAGCTGGGGCAATGCTTGGGCAGAGGCAGAGAGCAGGCATTAGCCCACCAGGCAGGGGATAGCCTGCTGCCCCCAACCTACCCACAGCCCCAGGAGCTCGCTGGAGAGCTCTGCCGGGGGTTCTCATCCCAACATCTCAGCACTGGGCAGCCCTGGCTTTGCAGGGATACAGCCCCAGCTCTAGGAAGCAGGCAAGGCCAGACTGTAAATCATGGGTCATCGGATGCCACCTGCCACCTGTAATTAGTGCACCCTGCTGGGCTGTCCCCACCTCATCCTGGACGCTTCCTACCTAGGTGCCCATTACAGGGTGGGAGGCCAGCAGGAACGCCCACCCAGGCTCTGCTCCCTCAGCCCCCACTGATTTATCACCATGCGCTGGAGAGATTTATGGGTTGAGATGGGGAGACAGAAATGTGTTATAAGGCTCTGCCGGGTCCATCTGCCTGACACATGATGAAAGAGCTGTAATTATCTGTCTCCATGAATAAATCAGGCCACTCATGGTACCCCCTCCTCCTCCTTCCCAGCCTCCATGAAGGTGTTCGACCCCCAGGGACACCCCACCTCTCCAGCACGTGTCATACTGAACCTGGGGCCCTGCTGAGCCCTGGTACCTGCCCATCCTGGGCAGCATCAACACAGCTCTTGTGGGTCCCACAGAGGCGTGTTTTGGGAATCTTCACCCCTAACACTGCTGCTGAGCAGGGGCTGCAGTTCCTGCAAAGGGCCCAGGATTGGCAGCCCCCCACCCATGTCCATCCAGCACCCTCAAACTGGTGCTGCTTCCAGGTGAGAACTGCCAGGACCACCTGGGAGCGCAGCCCTCCCTTGAGATGAAACCCTGATGGGGTTGTCGAGGGAGCAGCCGACACAGGCTGGAGGGGCTGCCCAGCTCCTGGCAGTGTCCCAGCACCGTCCGTCCTCCTCGGGAAGGCTGCACTGGGAGGCACGGCTGTGCTTGTGTAGTTCCAAGACATAAGAGCCAGGGAGTAGCAAGCAGGGAAGTGGCCACCCTGCGCAGCCTCCTGCTCTCAGGCAGTGATGGAGGGGAAGGAGGAGGTGGTTGTTGCGACACTGCCTGGGCCCCGTTGGTAAATAAAATAGGGCACTTTTTTTCCTGCTGGGTCATGGCCAGGTGACACAAGAGACACAGGCTTGTGAGTCACCCACAGCTATCGTGCAGTACATGGGAGGAGGCAGGGAAATGCAGGTCCTTGTGGCTGCCTGGAGGCTCCTGCCTCTGCCTCCAGCACCCTGTGAAGTCCCCCATCCCAGCACCTTGCATGGCTCATGGGAATGGTCGACACTGTCCAAGGCACGGGGTTGGAAAGCACTGTCCTGGGGGGTGGGGAGTGAGCTGGGGGGCATGCACTCCCCTGGAAGCTTAAAGGCAGTGGGCACACGCACAGTGGCACAGAGTGGGCAAAAAGCCTTACGTAGGCCTTTGTCACCCGCTCCAGGAGTTTGTGCCTGTCCCTCTGTCTGACAGGAATGGCCCCTCCATCCTGAGATGGACAGGGCAGGCAAGGAGTCACTGGGCAGAGGATGAGGACGACCAAGAGATGGGTAGGGCTCCATAGCCAAGGCCAGGACATGTGCAAGCTGGGGGAAGGCACAGGAGCTCCCCTGCGTCTTCAAGGCTCAGTTGTTCCTGGCTCGGGGACCAATTTCTTGCAGCGCGTGGGATTGTTTGTGTCATCAGCTGTCGCTGCGTTAAACTGCTCTGACGCTGCCGACACCAGACCACAGCATCCGTCCGGACCACGTCCCGCGGCTCCTCCGGGGAGACTCAGGGCTGGGGGCAGAGGCACCGGGGGTGGAAGCAGCCGGGGATCCAGCACCGCACTCAACTCGGGCTCCCCAACTCCATCACGAGTGAAGCCCGGGGGGGCTCTTGCGATGCTCCCCGGGGGAAGGAAGCGGCAGAGGCGGAGCTGCCCGATGCAGGTGACCCGGCCGCTCCCTCCACCGGAGGCAGCCGGAGCTGAGCCCGGGGCGGGGGCGGTGGCAGTGCTTGCTCCCCGCCCCGGCGGGGCCGTGCCGAGGCGAGGCGAGGCGAGGCGAGGCGGGGCGGTCCGGGGGCGGGCAGCAACGTCAGGCCCCGCGGCGGCGGAGGCGGTGGGGGGCGGAAGGCGGCNAGGACGCCTCCTCGGCAGGTGGGTGCCGCGGGGGACCCCGGGCCGCGGCACGGCCGAGGGGGGGACTGGCCCCCCACCCTGTGTCCCGGGGTGTCCCCAAGCAGGGTGTCTCCAGCCCCCCTGCCATCCCCATTGCCTGCTCAAGGGCATCCTTGGCCCTTGTGCTGCCCATGCTGAGCTCCCGTGCCATACCCATGTCACAGTCAAGGTTATGCCGTCCCATTCTGTACCCGTGTTGCTGCTAAGGCCATCTCAAGCCCCTGTGCCATCCCTGTCACACAGTCGATGCACCCTGTGCTGTGGCATGGCAAGGGGATCTGATGGTCTCCCCGGCTGTCCCCATTACGCAGCCAGGGGCACCCCATACCATCACATGGCTGACACCACCCCAAGCCCTTGTGCCATCACCATCAAATACCTAATGCTGCCCTAAGCCTTTGTGCTGCCCCCATCCCACCACTAAGGTCACCCCAAGCCCCTGTGTCACCCCTGTCCCACTTCAGAGGGCATCCTGTGCCAAGGCCACATCCTCGGGCATGTAAGGATGGAGGGTGACTGTCTGGTCCTCTGCAGCTGGCTCTTGGTGATATGCCACCGGCTTAAGGAGCCACCTCTTAGGGGCTGTGACACTGCGGGAGAGTCACTTCCTCCAGGTATGACTTGGCTCATGGGGACACCTCTGCTTGGGTGACACCCTGTGATCCGCCGTGGGGAAGTCCTGGGGCTGTTAAAGCAGAAATGTGCTGGGGTGATGCGATGTCCCGGGGTGTTTTGCTGGGCAGATGGAGAACAATGTTATTTTGCAAATGCCTGGCTGTTTCGTGACACTGAAGATGCAGCCAGCTAGCTCTGTCACCCGTCATGCTGTCCTACTTCCAGCGGCCTGGAAGTTGTTATTGCATCAGCTTTAATCCTGGTTCAAACACAGTCCTGACAGCTAAGGAATGTCACTCTTTATGTTGCTAATTCTCCAGCTGACTTGAGTTAATTTTGTTCTCCCTCGATTTTTTAGGGTGGTGGTTTTTCCCTAAGGCTATATTGTGCTGGTTAAAGATTGTCTGGGTAGTAAGCACTCTGATGTTCAACCGTGCTTAATATTTAGTGTAATTTACATTTATTGCATTAGTCTCCGGGGCTGGGGAACAGCTCAGTTTCCATTTCACCTTCCTGAGCTGTCTGGAGGTGAAACGTCCAAAGTACGTGGCTGCTTTCGGTGTTGTCACCGTACGGCACCAGGCTTGCTCACACGTGTTTGTGCCTCTCCGGGATCAGTGGGGGATGTGGGACCCTGCTCCCTGCCTGGTGGTGAGGACCAAGGGCATTCGAGGTGTCGCCTTCAAAGGGCCACCCCAAGCTCGTCTCTCGTTCCCCGTCCCCAGGCACTGGTTGTAGATTTTGGAGAGCTGCTCTGCAGCGGTGGGCACTCGAGTCCATCAGAGCGACCCAAGTGCAAATCCTTGTGATTTACACTGGGATCCTGTGTTTTATGCATATCTGAGTAATGCTCCTGAATGTTTCCAAACACCCAGGAATGTGCAAAGCTGCTCTCATGCCATGGGGGCTGCTCTTAAAGGGGCTTCCCTGGAGTACAGCGTACGGAGCAGGTCTCTGAGCCCCTGAGGGTCCCAGCTTCATAACCTGGAGGGGTTCTCTGGCCCCACACACCCTTCAAAGTGGCTGGGCCAAGACCTTTGCAGTTAGTCAGGGTGAGTCTTTCGGGCAAGACCTTGAAATTTGTTGTTGCATATGCTGTGATTAAATGTGGCCTCTTCTTCCTCCTCCTCTTCCTCCCCTGAATGGGTCTCCATCACAGCTCCTGCACTTGTCTGAGGAGGCAGCGTCCACTCCGCTGAGCGCTGGCTCCCTGCCCCGTGGCAACAGCCGGGCTCTGTGCGGGAGTTGGGTGACGGTGGCGGCAATGAGCAATCCCCAGCCTTGTCCCGAGCCCCTTTTCCGGGCATCAGCACTTTTCTTTGTTGCACGTTATAAGGGCATCTGTGTGCACCAACAGCATTGACATTTAAAAGCAGAATTTGAGAGTACACTAAAACATGTGTGGTCGTTGCCTGGATCCCCCTTTCTCTGGACAGTTGGTTAACTTAGTGCTCTCGGTGTTTTCTTTTCACTTCTCATTATCTTTCAGGTTTAATAGTAAATTCCTGATTGCGGTGCTGTTTGCTTCTCCTGCCAGCAGTCCAGGCGTGTAAGTTGGCCAGTGCTGCTCTGCCTGGGTCCCTCAGTATTTTAATATGTATTTTGGAGCTTAACGGTGCTGTGGCTGAATGTGGTCAGCCCCAGGGGGGTTTCACTGCAACCTACGGCAGCGCTATCTGGACAGCAAGCGAAAGAGCGTTGAATATCGTCTTTATGGGAATTACCAAGGAAAGACAGTGGTTTCCTTTAAGTAGCTTGTGATTAATCTGATTTAAAGCGAGGAAATCTGCAAGATGCCCCTGTTTGCAGCTATTGCATGAGAGCAGTGCGTGTGACAGCCAGATACACGATCCTGGCATCTGAGATAACGCCTGTGCCAGCTCACCCGGGACCAACAAAATCTGAGCGTCAGCGAGCAGATGGCTAAAAACAAAGTGTGGAAAGGGCTAAAATTCCCTTCATCTCAGCCGTCACCTGTCCCTGTGGCTAAACATGCAGCTGGCCTCACAGCTGAGTATGTGCGGTGCCGCGCGTGACCGTGCTGGGAGGTGGTTGGGGTGCACCGGTGCTTCGCTGCCTCCATCACCTCCTCTTTGCCATGGTACAAGTCTGGGGAGAAAGGTCCGGTGCCGTGGGCTGGTACCCAGGAGGAGAGGCTGAGCTGAGCTGACAGGAGGTGACTGTGCCAGTGACTGAGAGGAGGGATGCGGTGATGCTCATCGGGAGATGCTTTGTGCCCAGCAGTAGGGTAGCGTGCACCGAGGTGGAACAAACTCAGTGCTGGGTTTTCCCACTTTGCCTTTGGGAAGCGGAGGAAGAGGCCGGCTTTGCCACAGAGCTGGGATGCCGTGGGAGCTCTTGAAGCTCCTTTGGAAGGCTGCTGGGTCCAGGAGGCGCCAACCTGCTCTGTGCAGTACCCTGTACCCCAGAAATGCGAGCTCTGGGGTGGGGAGCACTGGCATAGCTGGAATAGTCCACGGTGGGGTTGGCTGGCGGATCTGGTTATGGCAGGATGCTGCGGCTGTGAGCTGCAAGTAAATGAAATTACAGTTTCTGTCATGGAAAGAACCTGGAGTCACGTCAGCTCTTCTGCTTGCCCCACCACACCGCCTTCACCAGTATTTTGGGAAAGGGGAAGGGAGGTTGCCAGCAGCAGCGGGGTCCCTGCCTCACAGGGCAGTGAACACAGAAAGGCAGTGGACTGGTGTGTGCACCAAGGGGCTGAGATGGGGAAAAGGGCCCTGGGGTGTTTGGAGTCCCTGAGATATTCTCCATCTTGTCACTGCATGCCAGGCTGGGGGCTGGATTGCTCCAGGTGTTGTGCTGAGGGCTCCTGGCATGGTTTAGGTGAAGGCAGGGCTTGTTCTTGCTGCTCCATCCCTGCTTTCAGCTTGTGATGCTGCTAGCAAATACATGATATTGCAAAAGTGGCATCTCTCTCTGTCCTGGAGAAACTCCTCCTCTTCTGCAGCTGGGGAGGTGATGGGGCAGCGCTGTGGGCAGGGTTCTGTCCTGCTGTCCTGAGCCACCCTCAGACCCTGCTGCTTTCTTGTCCCTTTCTTGGAAAATTCCCTAAAACCCCAGCAAAAGGAGAATGGAAAACAGAGAGCAAAGTCCAGAGTTTATCCTGGAGCACCTCTGTCTGTCTGGGGTAGGTCGTGGCGAGCAAGAGACAAAGGAGTGGTGATCCCACAGCGCCCAGGAAGGTGAAGTGTTGCCTTGTCTGTGCATCCATTTTCCCTCCTTTAGCACCAGGAGGGGATCTGGGAGTCGGTGCTGAGGTGGGGAGGTGTGTGGGTGGGAGTTGTCCTTCCCCGAGAGCCCATCTACCACCTCTGTGTCCTCGTTTTTTTTTTTTTTTAATTTTTACTTCACTGCGTTTCCCCACTGTTGGAAAGCACTTGTTTGGCACTCAGGATGCTGAGGGTTCCTCTTTTGGCTGGGGACGGCCAGGCAGAGGCTCAGTGTTTAATTTTAACTGCTTGGGCGAGGACAAAACCACAACGTGTATCTGTGTATGTGCCTGCTGGGGACTTTTGAACCATCTCCGTCTGCTCTGAGGCCTGGTGGTGTTTTGGGAGGTAGCATTTCTCCATGACCCTCCCCCCCCCCCACCAATAGCAGTGTGACAATAACCCCTGCATGGTGTGGGGTTCCCTCCCCAGAGAGCAGTGCTGGCCAAGCCAGGGCCTGCAGGGTTAATGCTGGGGCAGGTTGGCACTGTTAGTGAAAATCATAGATAAATGCAGGAGTTCATGAGGTTAAAAAGCCTTTGAGTAGAACAGTTGCTGTTTAAAAGCACGTTTTTTAAATTAGAGCAGTAAGTGCTGGTTGTTGGAGTAACTTCCTGGTGATGGGTAAATAGTGGAGGGCTTCTAAAGGAGATGGAAGACCAAAGGGGAGACCTGTGACCAGCTCTGCTCAGGGGTACCACCAGGTCTCTGCTCTGGGGCAGAGCCAGCAGTGGCCACAGCATCTTCTGGGTAGAGAAATGGCTCTTCCAGGCACCAGCACCCTGTGAAAGCTGACAAAACCACCATGACGGTGGGACAGGGGTCCTTGACCCTCTCACAGGGCAGAGGGATGGTACATGAGATGATCCTGGTGGGCACATCTGTGCTTCTAGCAAGCTGTCATGGATGAGTCTGGCTTTTCTGTGGCCTGTCCCCTCTCCCATCAGCTAAGCATGGCAGCAGTGGGAATCTGGCTGCTGCCTAGCATCACAAACCTGAATTGCTGAACCAGATCCTCCAAATCAGTGTGAATGTTCCTGGAGCAGCTTCCTCCTCTCCCCCAGCATGGTTGCTGAGCCCAAGATGCTGACACCTCACCTGCAGGAGGTGGGTCTGGCTGCAGCATTCCTGTGTATTCCTGTGTGCCATCAGCTGAGCACATCCTGCTGGCTCGATATGTGCAGGAGAGTCTTTCTGCCTCCCCCAGCATTTGAGTCAGAGACGATTCTGAGCTCCCCCAGCTCCACTTCAGGTACCAGTGGTGCTGCAGGCTGTGACCATCATAGGGGCAAGCACTTTGGCCCAGAGGGAGCCCCCTCTGGTCCCCTTGGGCTTGGTGCAGCAGTGGTTGGTTGTGGGGTGGCTGGCGGCCCTCAGGTAGGAGCAGTGGCAGCAGCCAGGCACACAAGAAACCCTCATTAGGTGGTTGGCTACAGCCAGAAGTGCCCTGCGGGGCCTGAATACATTTGCATTGTAAGTCTATTGAAATCTGGTTTGGGGTTGGTTTTGGGGTTTTTTTTTTTCCCTCTGGAAAGACACTTCTGTGCAGCAGGGCTCTTTGTTCGGCTGGTTCCTCCTCCCCTCCTGCCCAGCACGGCCAGCGATGCCGCCAGTTGGGATCCCAGCGGATGGCTCTGCTCTGCCTTTGCTGGATGCTGTCTGCTGCGGCCGACCCTGCAGCAGCGAACAGAGATGGAGCATGGGGGATTGATGTTCCCTTGGGTTAGGGGGAGGGAGCCTGGTTTAGCCGAAGCAGCTCACTAAAATGTGCATCCATCCTGGGAAAACGGCACTTCTGCCCCTGGTTCCTGGCATTGCAGGGTTTATCTTCCCACTGAGGTCAGCTGGGGCTGAGCAGCCAGAGGGAACACACCGATCTCGCTGCATCCCCAAGAGACATCTTCAAATAGACTTGGCTTTCCCACCCCTAGTTATTTTATCAGTGTTTACTAAACAGGATAATTTGCATATGTAGATCAGCAGTAGCAGCACTTCTTGGCTCTCCTTGGCTGTAGTTGTGGAGCAGAGCCGTGGCCAGCCCAAGCAGAATAGCAGAGGATGCCCTGCAGATCTGACCTGAGATAAGTCCCAGCTGCAAAGTTCAGGGATTGTTTGAAGATCTGGAAGATAAGGAGACTTTTGTGCTTGAGACCTGGGGCTTTCTGCCATGGGTGGTTTTTGTTCTGAGGCTGCAAACCAACACCTCTTCCTTCTCCTTTGCAGGTCCTGCAGTGGGAAGCAAACTTGGCCGAGCCATCTCGGCAGCGTTGGCACTGGGGCTGGGTGGGAGAGGAGCAGCCTGGGGCTGCAGCACTGGCAGATATGGCCACAATCTCCTCCCTCTCAGAAGAGAGAGATGTGATGCGATAGTTGGCCCGGGCCTCCATCTGATAGAGGCTTTTTCCTGTGAGAAGACACCACCTTTCTTTCCTTTTCTGTCTGATATTTTGAGAGGCACAGGGCACCGCTGATGAGGCTGTGTCTCTGCCCTCCTCCCCACACTTGCTGGGGGGACACTTGCCCTGCTCAGGCACCCTGCTTGGCTCCCCGAGGGCAGAAGGCTCCAGGCACCTCTCAGCTGTGCCCTGGGGCTGTGAGCCAAACTTGGGACCGATGCAGCTCACACTTTAGGGTTTCCATCCCGCAGGAAAGCGATACTGGGGGAGAAGTTTAGTGCTGAGTTGGATGGAGGAGCAGCGTGTTCAGAACACCCAGCAGGAAGGATCTGCTGTGCTCCTTGGTAGAGAGGGCAGAAACATTTTCATTTATTCCTCTTTTATCTCTGTGCAACCTCTGGCAAAGGGAGAGCTGCTGCTCTGCATGAGCGAGGGACAGCCCAGACCTCCCAGAGAGCCCAGCAGAGCAGGTGCTGGAGGAGCTCAGAAAGCTGGGCTGCTCTCGGTTGGCATCTCCCACCACAGCCCTGGGCTCTGCAGCCCTGGCTGCGTCCCTGTCACAGCTCCAGGACATCTAGGCTTCACCTCTCCCAAACAAAGGACTCAGTTCTCTTAGTCCTTGTCTAACGCTGCTGCTTGCATGGTGCTCCCAAACCACTCTCTACCCACAGGAAAACACCCCCTTTCCCCACGCCAGTGTTCGGGGTGTAGGTAGCTCCAGAGCTGCCCTCAGGTTGATGCCAGCCCTGGGTGGCCACCACCAGACCCCACCTGGCCTTGGGCACGCGCTGAGGCTTGTGTGTCTGTGGCTGGAGGAGGCTCTTGCACAAGAGTCCAGGAATAGCGATGCGTGGGCTGGCGGGCAGGGGCTGGGCAGATGCCAGGCAGACAGCCAGACACCAGGCAGGCTGCATGGGGCCGGACGGTGGCAGGGAGGAACCATGGGACTCGTCTTTTGGCTCTCGCCTCAGGGATGCTCCCAGCTGGAGCTGTGCTGCAGTTGGAGCTGTGGGCGGTCGAGAATGTGGTTGGCAGCATCTCCTCACCCAGGGCTGGTCTGTGTCAGTGCAAGGTGGTGGGTGCCTGCCTGTGGGTGAATGCTCCCCCCAGCTCTGGGGGAAGGAAGGGCATTCAGCAGCTTTGCAGGTTTTGAGGTTTTGTTGTTGTTGTGGTTTGTGCAAAGGTGAAAAGAGCATGGAAACCAAAGTAAAAATAAAGGCTGAGGGTTTGATGGGGCTGTTTTGTCCGGGATGCGCGAGGGCATTTGCCTGCATTGGTGTGTGCAGCCAGATAAGGCCTGTTGGGTGCAGCACGGGGGTGGCTTCGGTTTGAGAGTCTCGATGCCATGGGGAGACTTCCTGGGATGTGTGCTGGAAGGTTCTTGGGGGTCTGGTGGCCTGTGGGCAGCTCACCCAAGTACTCAGCTCATGCCATGGGCTGAATAAAGAAGATGTGCTAAGGGGGATTTTGCATGGTGGTGTGAAAGGCAGGAATGGCCAGGAAGTGTGTCCATCCAGGGAAAGCATGTTGAAACCCACTCTCCCCCCCCCTCCCCCCCGTTTGGGTGCAGAGAGCTGTGCATGGAAAACCAGCCACCCTGAGGGGATGCAGCTGCCATGCTGGAGGTGCGGTTGTTGCACCTTGTTCTTCTGGTGCTGGCGTGGAGCTGCCTGAGGCTGGAGCAGAGCGTGGTTTCCTGCCGTAAGTAGGGCTGATGTACTCAGTTGAACCACTGTCACCTTCCTGGCAGGTCGCTCTGCTGGGTGGCAGGGACTCATGCTGCAGTGGGCTGGGAGGGAGGGCTGCAGGGGTTCAGGGTTTGGCTGCAGAGGATGGAAGGGACTCTCCTTCAGAACCTTCAAGGGATGGAGTAGGAACAGGCTGTGGTACAGAGCTGGAACCTGGGCAGAAGCAAATGGGGGAGTTGGTGGGGGACGGAGAGCAGGAAACACTGTGACATCGTAGCCACCCTTGTGCAGGGTTGGCACTGGCCACGCTAATGGCTTGGGGACAAGGGGAGCACCAGCATGAGGCAGTGTCAGGGGTTCTGAGGCCCAGCAGCATCCTGTGGGGTGGCTCAGGGAGAATGTGCTGAGCTCCCCAAAATACCTGGGAGCAGTGAAGGGAAATGACAGTTGGGGGGCTGCACCCTGTGCCACTGACTCAGAGCCCTTGGGGGCTGTGAGCTGTGGGCAAGGGCCCTTGCCCTGCAGGAGGCAGGGCTGGATATGGCCCCCCAGGGAGGCAGGGCTGTGCCAGTGTCTTCTCTCACCCTGGATGCCAAGTGCCTGTGGTTCCATGTACACCAGCCATGCTGAATCACAGGCTTGGCATTGCTGTGCTCCCCCAAAATATATCAGCTACATCTGAGCCTGGGGTGGACATCTCTGGGAGCAGGGTTCAGGTGGTGGCAGCGCCTTGGCAGGGTCCCCTCAGGTTTCCCAGCTGGGGCAGTTGCTGATGCCACCCGCGTATTGGCACTTCATGCTCCGGTGGCTCTACCTTCCCCTTGTGCCCAGCGGAGCATCATCCCTCCTGCCTGGTTCCCATCTGGTCCCAGCGTCTGGTCTAGGCCCTTCCTTGCATGGCTGAGCCTTCGGGCAGGATGCGACCGAGGGCACTGATGAGGGATGCTGCCCACACTGCAGGGACCAGGGCAGCGGTGCCGGCACAGGCTGAACGAGGGCAGCCTCTGCACTTGAACGCTTGGCTGGCGCCCTGACATATTGGGGTTGATGACTCTGGCACTTTATATTTCCTTTGGCTACATGCAGCTGGGGAGGGTGGTTTAACCCCTGCCTGCCTGTGCCCCGCTCTGCCAACCCCAGTGGTATGGGGCAGGGCAACTCCTGGGGGGTCCTGATTCCTCCCACAGACACTGGAGCAGAGGCAGGGAGCAGGGCCCAGAGGAGCCTCTGTCCTTCAGCCCTAGTGGTTTGGGGGACTGGAAAGGATTTGCTGGAGAGGGGGCACAGCATCCCTCACTCATAGGAAGGGGATAAGACCATGGTGGAAAAGGTGATGGAGCCGGGCTTCCCTTTCCCCACTGCTCTCGCTGGGGAGGCCTGGGGGGCAGCCGCATGCTCCTGT
>VXBJ01006734.1:0-20155 GCA_013400055.1 Nycticryphes semicollaris | reverse complement strand
GGCGAGGGGGGAGCTGGGGTGGCGGGTACCCCCCCTACCTGTTGTGTAATGCTGCGTCGAGCCGGAATAGGATGCTCTGCCGGGGTGGGATGCTGTGCCGGGAAGGGATGCTGTGCTGGCCATCCTGTGCCGGGTGTCTCCTTGGCCGAGCCGAGCCCGACAGGGGGGCAGACAGGCAGGCAGGCAATAGTGGCCGTGGGTTGTGCTGCCCTCCTTGAGCATCCCCTATGCCCCACTGGCAGGGCAGCGCTGGCTGGAGTCGGTCCAGCATCCCCCAGAGTCCAGGGACCTGCTGCCCACTCTGGGAGGCTGCATGAGCAGAATGGGCGACGGGGGCCCTGGCGTGGTGGGGCTGAGTGGGGCCAGAGCAGCCTGACAGTGGGTGCTTTCTGCCTTTGGGTCCCATCCCTGTCCCTCTGTGGCTGTGGGAAGGCTCCTCTCCCCCAGCTGTAATTTTCTCAGTGAGCTCCAAGGTGCTGTGCCGAGGATGCTGTGGCAGCCCAGTGTTGGCATCCAGGGGCTGGGGGTACCCCCATTTCTACAGCAGCCCAAGGGTGCTAATTTCCGCTGGTCCCACAGTGGAGAGGAACAAGCCTGGGAGCTGTGCTGGTCCCAGTCCCATGGCAGCTGTCTCAGTGGTGGCCAAGGGACCCAGGGACACAGCTAGGGGATGGGGAGGTACTCAGTCACAGGGTCCCTCTTTTTCATTCTGGAGGAGCGTTTGAGCTGTGTGGGCACCCAGGGGGTAGGTTTTGAGGTACAGTGTTGAGCTTGGAGCCTGACATTTGTGGGGCAGTGAGGTTTGGCATGGGTGCATGGGAAGGTGGGATGCTCCGGAGAAGGGGCCATAGTGCCCCCTGCACGGATCTGGCATCTGCTCTACCCTGGAGGAGCAGGGGCTGCTGAGGGGCACATTGCATAGGGCTGAGCCCCTCCCAAGTTTTCCAGCCCAAAGCTTCTGACACCCATGGCCGGAGGCCACATCCAGAGGCCAGCAGTCCCAGAGGCCAGCAGAACTGTGTGGCTTGTGCAGGTGGCTGGGCTGGAACACAGAGGCTGCATCCAGCCCGGCCTCCATGCCCTCCTTCCCAGCCACAGCATCTCTGCAAAACGTTGGCTCTGCCATCCCAAACCCTGCTCCGGCCACCCTTGCCATAGAGGAGAGAGGCATAGGGGGAGGCTGTTCTGCGTGCCCATGTTTAGGGGATGTGGGGTAGGGTCTGGCCTTCATCACCCCAGGGAAGGCGGTGACAGTGCGGAGGAGATGCTGTTTGTGTTGAGCCAGCCTTTGGAGGAGGCCCGCGGAGGCAGGTCTGAGGCCAGCTCACGCATCCGTGTTGTCATGGTGAATTTTCACCCAGGCACAGGGAAACAGTGGCGTTTTCCCAAAAGCTTGCAGGCTCTGTGCAGGTGTTGGGCTTCTCCCAGCAGTGGGATAGGAAGGGCGAGCGTTTGGGTGTGCTGGTGAACTACTGGGGTGCCAGGGAACAGCACGTGCCTGGCTGGAAAATGAAGAAAATGCCACCCTGAGCTGCTGTGACTGTGCTACCTCTGCCTGGGCTGGGAAGGAGGTGGCTGCTGCCCTTGGCTTTGCTCCCTCTTGGGGGCCATCATGCTGGGATTAGCCTGGGTCAGACGTGGGAAGATGTGGCAGAATGGAAATGTTATTTTCCTGGGGAAAATAATCCATTGGGATGTGTTCCAGGTCCTGTCACCCTCCAGGGTCCATGTGCCAGCCCACAGGACCCCTGCCCTGATGGGTGTGAGCATCCCATACACACCAGCCCTTGTGGGCATTTTGGGGCTGGATCCAGCTCAGGACTTACAAGGCTGTTTCAGGTCAGGGTGTCCTCTCCCTGCGGAATGGCTCCTCTGGGCTAGGGCTGCCCCTCTCCCCTCGGTCCCCATGCCTAGGGTGGAGCAGGAGGCTTTCCACTGCTGCTAAAAAACGGGAGCAAAAATAGCACTGGGTTTTGGCACGGGCACAGGAACAGGCTGCAGGGGCAATGCAGCTGTGGGGGAAGGAGGAAGGCACTCAGTTTGGGCTGTCTGGGTGGCAGGAGCACCCACCAGGCAAGGAGATGCAGGGGCCAGACCCTTCTGTCCCCTTAAATATCCCCTTCACCCACCCTGGCTGCTTGGTGGTGCTCAGTTGCTTCCCTGCAGTGGGTGCTGGGGAGGTCCCTCTCTCCAGCCTCCCCAGGTGAATGCCCCATAAATACTACATGGCCGTGGGTGACAGAGCTGAAAGCAAAGATGGAGATGTGGGGACATGGCTCCATCCTCCCTCCTGCGGGTAGCACAGGGTCCCTCTCCGGGGTTGGGGCACTGCCTGTAGGTCTCGTTCCCAGCTTGGGTCTGGGACTGGGACAGATCTGCTCCAGCTGGTAGCAATGGCTGCATGAGAGCCAGGTCGTTCCTGTGTCCCTACAGGCTAGTCCCTTCCCCCTGTGTGCCATAGATGCCACCTTTGTCCCTGCACTGCTGCAGGTGTCACCTCCCAGGGTCCCCAGCCAGCTCATTAAAGCTGTGTTCCTCATTACCTTACCACCAAACTGCCCCAGCCTGGGTTGCCAGGTCTCCCACAGTGATGGTGCCGTTCTGGGTGTCCCTGTTGCCTGCCCCGTGGTTAAGCCTGGTGCTGCAAGACCTTGGCCTTTTGGTGGAAGGAGGCAGTGGAGCCTGATGGCCTCCAAGTTGATATTCCTGGTAGAGACCATCAGCTTTGTCCCCTCTCTCCTGCCTTGGTTCCCCTTTAGACCCCACCTGATGGGGAAGGGTGCTTCAGCAAGAGGTTTGGGTTTCTCTGGGGCATCCCCAGTACAGGGACAGTGCCTGATTGGGTGGGCTCAGGGAAACTGCGTGGAGTGGGTGTCCTGGAGAGGTGACCATCATGAGGGTACCTTATGCTGTCTTGCTCCTGGCTGGTCCTGGAGGCATCACAATTGGGACCCATCAAAGGCAGGAGAAGCAAGGGACATCCCACCACGAGGAGGCAGGACAGGTTAGAGCCTGGGGATCCCCTTTCCCTGGAAGCTGAGAACCAGGAGGAGCTACAGGGTCCCCCATCTCTGACCATCTAGCTCTCTGCCTGAGCGGGCTTTGCTGTTTGATTTAAAGATTTATTCACTTTCAATACAAAGTCGAATGCAATATTAATGTGCCAAGCAGTGTTGGTGAGAATCAGGGGAGTCCTTGGCTGGGGTGGCATGACCACGGGGGTATGAAGTGGCAGCAGTGCGAGGTTAGGTCTGGGATGGCTGCTCTGGCCCCCATGCACC
Organism: Nycticryphes semicollaris; assembly: GCA_013400055.1. NCBI lineage: Eukaryota > Metazoa > Chordata > Aves > Charadriiformes > Rostratulidae > Nycticryphes > Nycticryphes semicollaris. The sequence continues at coordinate 16,874 of VXBJ01006734.1, read as the reverse complement.
ACATTTTGGCCAAGGTATCAGCCAGGGTGTCCCTGCTGTCTGTGCCCTGTGGGGCTGCTGGGTGGGGAGGGGAGCAAGGGGCTGGTGTGGGGTCAGGTTGGGCAAGCCGTGCCCAGCACCTCTTTGGGAGCTGCCCAAGGGGGTCTTGGCCGCAGGCCCCAGCTGGGGGTGCTGTCTGCACCCCGCAGCCGCCCCTGCCGCAGCCGGGCTCCCTTCCCCCTCCCCTTTGTCAGCATCTCGGGGCTGCTGCAGCCGCCTCTTCCCGCCGCCACCGAGCCACTGCCGTTTCCATGGTAACAGGTTAGGATGTACCCCAGTCCCCTGCTGCGCCCCAGGGACCACTGCAGACCCCGGAGCCCCCTTGCTCTCTCTTGGGGCTCTGGCTCCCCAAAACGTCTTTCCCTGGGCCACAGGTGATGGGGGGGGGTTGTGGGGCATCCAAAAATGTGTGCTGCCCTGGCATGGCCTCATCTTGCTCTGGGGAAAGCAGGCCCCTTCTTTCCCGGCAGCGTGGCCCAAGCTGCCCACCCACCACTGAGCTGCCATCATCCCCCTTCTTCAAGAGGGGGTGGCACTGTCCCCCATGCTGCGGACCCAGGTGTCCTGGCACCCATTCCCACGCTCCGAGGACGGGCGTGGGGAAGCGGGGAGGATGGCGGCCGTGGCTGCCAGCCCAGTTCCATCTCTCCCCAGGGATGGCACGGGGATGGCGGCAGGGCAGAGCCACTCGTCTGGGGCTGAGGCGTCTGGCAGAGCAGCTGTCCCTGCACAGAGGAGGCCTGTGGCCTCTCAGTGCCGTTAATTATGCAAATATAGGGAAGTGTGTCGAGCGGACACACTCAGCCCCTGCGGGGCCAAGGATGCTCTGTGTCATGCACTGCCTGCTCAGGCAGGCAGAAAGCAGGCAGCTGAGGCCAGTGGGGCTGGGGTGGGCTGTGGGTGTGGGCACACGTGTCTGTGCATGGCCCTGGGTATTGCACAGGGGGTCAGTTGCCCGCAGGCTGGGGTGGTTGTGGTGCACCCTGCAGTGACCCTCGGCCGTGCCGCTGCCTGGATGCTCACCATCACCTCCTTCTCTTCCCCTGGCAGACTTCAACTATGGTGCGGACGAGTACGACGCCGAAGGCAACGAGGAGCCCAAGGCGCTGCCAGAGGGCTCAGAAACCATGCCCTACATCGACGAGTCACCCACCATGTCCCCCCAGCTCAGTGCCCGTGGCCAGGAGAGCGGGGACGGTGTCTCGCCCACACCCACCGACGGCCTCAGCACGGGGGTAGGTGCTCAGGATGCAAAGCTGTTCACAGGGTGCAGTTGAAGCCGGGGCTGCGGGTGGCTGGCTCGATTGTGTCAGCAGTGTCGGTGGTGCTGTGACCTAGGGGACTGTCCTCTGGCATTCTCAAACCCTGCTGGCTGTGGTCTTCTGGGCTCCAGGGAGCAGCACCCTGTTCTCCTGCTGGTGGCAAGGGTGCCACGTCTGTGGGACACGTGTCCCTGCCCCGTCGTGCCGTGCCGGTGGCAGAACCAGGATGGCACGGGCTGGTCGGAGAGCGGGGTCCGGGTGCTGGATCTCAGCGGGGTTTGCTGAGAAGCGTGCGGTTCCCGGGGTCCCCTGCTGCGGGGAGCCCCTTGGGGATATGGCGCAGCCGCTCGGCCGGGCTGCCGGCTCCATCTAGCGGCACGTGGGGACAAGCCGCCAGCTGGGGAGGGACACCAAGTGTGTGTCGTCGTCCCCCTTCCCCTTCTGGGGAACGTAGATTTAACCCTTCCTCTCCCCCTGCTCTTCCGAGACAATCCTCGGGAAGCCTCTGGGGTCTCTCCAGGATGATTCATAGGGGGGATGTTTGGAGACCTGCGCTGCGGGAAAGCAAAGAGCAAAAAATGTTGGGTTTTTTTTTCCAGAATAAAAGTTTCCGTAAAGCCCGGGGGCGGTGGGGCCACTGTCCCCGGGGACATCGGGGCTGCCGTCCCCGGTGTGTGCCCCGGTCCGATGGGCTCTCGGCAGGGCGCTGGGCGCCCTAAGCCCCCGGGCACAGGGCTCGGGGCTGGTGCGGGAAGCGCTCGCCTGGCCCCAGGCTGGGGGAGCCCCCCCGGCGCCCGCCGCTGCCCGGGCTGGGGGAACTGCCGGGGTCTTGCTGGGTGCCGGGGGTTGGACGCGGCAGGAGGCCGGGCTGGGAAACGTGAAGGGTTGGGGTTTTTTGTCATGGAAAGAGTTAAGCCCTTAACCCGGATGCTGAGGCAGAGGAGGCGAGAGGTGTGGCTTCCTCCCCAGGGCTCGCTGCTGCGCAGCGCAGCATCCTTCTCCTGGCACACAGCGAGGCCCCACGGCAGTCCCTGGGGACAGAACTGGGCGGGGGGCTACCGATCCTTTGCCACCCTGCTGCGGCATGGACCCTATCCCTGGGCAGGGTACAAGCCACCTGGGCTCAGGGTGCCTTGTCGCCCACCATCACCCTGCGAGTCCCAGCCTTGACACCCTGGTGTTGGGGTTTGGCCGTGGGGTCCTTCCCCGGGGGCCAGCAGGGGTAGTAGCAGAGGGTGGTCCTGGGGAAGCGGCTTTGGGGGAGACCTTAGGGGATGCTGGCAAAGCAGTGCCCTTGGGGGCTGGTGGAGTGTGCTGGGGCTGGATGCAGCAGTGAAGCCCGCCTTGGTTGGCACTTGTGTGGGTCCTGCTGTGGCCAGTGGGATGGCTTACCAGGCTTACCCCATCACTCTTCTCCAGTGAGGGGGGACTGCTGTCACTGCCTTTCAGAAGTCTTGAAGAGGTTTCTCGTGGGGCATCTTTTCCTGCAAGCTCCTAGGGCAGCTGTGTCCACATCTGGGGGTGCTGGCTGCTGGGTGTAGATGTAGCCTGTGTCTCCCTCTCCCACCTGGGAAATGCAAGTGCCATGGTCACAGTGTGAGGTAGTGGCCCAGCCCCTGCTTGGGTGCTGCTGGGTTTGGCGCAGTGGGTGGCTTTGACCTGGGCACGGAACATTCTGTGCTCTGGGGACCTGGCAGCAGTGTGCAGAGTCCCGGTGTCCTGGCACAGACCCTACTTAGCAAAGGCTGGGCAAAGCCTGAGCTGTGACATGGACACAGGGCTGGGCATGGGCTCTGGAAAGTCCCCATGTCTATGTCCCTGCCCACTTCTCAGAGCAGGAGTTTGTTCCAGGCTTGGGCAGGCATGGAGAGAGGAGCCAGCTCCTGCGGGCAGAGCACATGTGGCCACTGGTTCCCCTTTTGCTGCCGAGGAGTTGGGGAGAAACTGCTGAAATGGCTCTTGCATTAGCGTTCCCTCCTCCAGCCTGTTCTTGCTCCATTCACCAGGGCCCACGACATCCCTCATGGCTGTCACGCCACCGCTTGTGTCCCCACTCCCCGGCTGCCCCAGGGTTGTGGTCATTCTGGGGCAGTGACGAGGTGCTAGTGCTGTTCCCCATGGGATGTGGGGCAGATGCTGTGGGAAGGTGTGTGTCTCTGCTGTGTTTCCCAACGAAATTGCTGGGTCCCCTCTGGGACATGGAGAGGTCTGGGACCCTTCTGGGGGCACAAAGCCTGGTCCCTTTACGGGACCTGATCCTGCTGCTGCTCTCCAAGACCACTTGCTCTGGTGGCAATCCCCACGGTCCAGCTCTCCGCCTGCCTGCAGGACGTGGCGGGGCCAGGGGGCCATGGCAGGCAGGACGGGTGCTCTCCCCTTGCTGGCAGCTCTGCTGGGTGAAGGCATGGGGGGGGGCTCGGCAGGGGTTGGGAGACCCCTCCCCATGGGTCTCGCTGGGCACACCAGCACTGGGACAACCAGGCTCAAGGAAGGCGGCTGCTGCGTTCCCCAGCCTTGACCACACTCTGGCGGTGGAGCAGCCCCACCTCCAGCGCCAAGAGATGCATTTCCTGTAGCGAGCGTGCAGGGCGGAGCGGCAGGGCTGGTTGGGGCGCAGGGCGGCGGGCAACGGCCCTCCACCGCCGGCGGCATCCCCCTCGGGGCTGAGCCGAGATCAGGGGACAGCCAGGCTGTCCCTCTTGTCCCAGCGCTGGTGGCCCTGGAGTTGCCGCCACCGCCGCTGCTCGGAGGAGGTTGCGCAGCCGACCCAGGCGCGCTTGGCGCTGCGGCTGGGACGCTGGGGCCGAGGGCAGGCGGGAACACCGGGAATCCTATAATGGCTCCTTTCATCCCACGGAGGTGGCCGACATCCAGGGCTGAGTCAGGCTGGGTCAGCTTGGCCGTGTGAGCCCTTTGCTTGGAGCCTTGCGGGGTCCCCTCCACCCCCTTGCTGCCTGGACAGCCATGGAGGAGGAAGAGGAGGCCATAGGGTACCTGGATAAAGTGCTGGAGGATGAAGATGACTCCGAGCCGGGAACCCCTACCAGCCCCGTGTCTCCGTTCGCGGCCGGCGAGAAGGTGGGCGGTGGGGGTACCCGGCTCTTGCGCTGGGTGGCGGGTGGGGTGGACAAGAGGCATTTTGCTGGTGATGCCCAGGTCTTGGGGCAGCACCTGGGTTGGTGTGGTGGGTGCTGGTAGGGGGCAGAGCTGTGGGGGGGACAGCGGGAACATCACCACAGTCCTGTCCCCCTCCTTTCCCCCCCGCCCCACACCCCTCCCCTGACTGCCTGTGACTGGGGGCATGGGGCATGGCTGTGTCAGGCATGTGTCAGGATGAAAGTGCTCGGTGGGTGCTTGCGCAGGGTGGGGTGAGCACCCAGCTTTCCTCCTGGGGGGGAGTGGGGGCCACGTGTGCCGCTATGGCGGGGGGCTGTGTGGTTCAGCAGAGTCGGCACCGGATGCTCAGGAAGGGGCTGGACCACACTCTGCCACTGCCCCACCGCATGGCGAGCAAAAATACCCTTAACAGCCCCAAAGCCTGGTGTTTGGGGATGGCCTGGGGGGACCCCTGTGTCAACAGGCGCAGCCCAGCACCCTTCTACTGCCTGCCCTGCTGGGGGGTGCCTGGCTTCCTCTATGGGCTGGCATGGGGCTGGAGGAGGGCTCCAACTCCACTCTCCCTGAGGTCTCCTACACGGGGCAGCTACCAGACCCTGCACCTTTGGGTGGTGGGGGTCCGGCTGGCATCATCACTGCAGGCTCTGGGTGCCAACGGGCCCGTTATCTCCCTGGCTCCTGTGCAGGGCCCAGGCTGGGGGAAGCAGGAAGAGCCCATGACTAATCGGTGGCAACAAGCCTGCAAGCTCCCAGTGCACGTAACTGGCCCCCGTCATGCACACCCCTGCACTGGTCACCATGGCCAGGCCTTAACAGTGCAGCCTGATGGGGAGCCATGGGGTGGACACCATGGTTGTCCCCCAGGGCTGGCTCGAGGATGCTGGAGTGGGATGGGGAGATACTGATCTGCAGCTGTGCCCACCCTGGGGCTGAGCACACCCTAGATGCTTGCAGCTGCCAGGCACAATGGGCAGGACTGGCAGGGGTGAAACAGGACCAATGTACTGCCAAACCATCCCAACTGGGTCATTGCTCAGAGCAACTGGTGTCCCCATGGCTATGCTTGGTCCCGGTCTGGGTGGCAAAGCCTGGCTCCTGAGTGTGATTTTTAGGACAAACAGGCTGTGGGGGAGGCCAGGGCACACTGGGCATTTGAGGCAGTGCAGGGGCTGGGGAACCCATGCCTGGGTGCTGGCAGATCCTCGCTGGGGGTCCCGGAGCCCCGCCCAGGCTGGCCAAGCATTGCATGTCTCCCTGCTGTGAGGGTTGTGCCCCTGGAGCATCGAAGCTGGAGCAGACATGGGCAGAGCCACGGATGGCTGGAGTGGCAGTGTGGCCACACACAGCCTGGGACCTGCCCTGGTGCCACCAGGTAGTGAGTGTTGGGGTGGCACTTTCCCAGGAAAACCTCAGCTGGAGAAAAGGGTGGTGCTGGATCACGTGGCAGCACCATCTACCACCGGGCATGATTTCACCGGGCGTCTCTGGACTCTGCCCTGGGAGAGTCCCGCTGTGCCGCGCGCCACCATGGAGTGCTGCCAGCAGTGCCGGGCTCCTGGCCAGCCGGGAGCAGGGAGGGGAGCAAAATCCATGGCTTCCCAGCTGGCTTCAGCCTGGCTGTGCTGCCCAGTGGGCACATGCCTGGCCCTTGCTGTGGAGCTTTCCTGACACTGGTGGGGAGACATGCCCACACGAGGATGCTGGGGATAACCTGGTGGGATGAGGGCTCTCCTCCTATGCCGGTTGCTGGCTCAGCCAAGCTCCTTGCTGTGTTGCACAGGGTGAGCGAGATGCTGGCAAAGGCCTGGAGATGCGGAAGCTGGTGCTCTCCGGTTTCCTGGCCAGCGAGGAGATCTACATCAACCAGCTGGAGGCCCTCTTGTTGGTGAGCAACGGGGACATCCCCCACCAGTGGTGGGTGGGTGGGTTGGTGGATGGATGGATGGGTCATGTCTTTCTGGACAGCCTCCCCTAGACAGCTTCCCTGGGTGCTACCTGTGTGTGGGAGCAAAGCAGCAGAAGCCATGCTAGAGCCAGCCTTGCTCTGGCCCAACCGCCCCCGTCTCGCCTCCCCCTCCTGCCAGTGTGCCTGGCAGGAAGTATTTATAGCCCCAGTTCCTCTTGCAGACTCGCTGGCCCTCGTGGCGGAGACGCTGTTGTGCAACATGGGGGTCACCACTGCCATGGAGGGGGAAGTCTGTGGGGATGCACGAGCCGAGAGCGGTCCCTTGGTCCAGCTGCTAGCCAGGACTCATCCCAGGCAGCCCTCACTGCCAGCTTGAATCCCCCTTGTCCCCAGCATTCTCCTCCCAGCCCTTGTCTCAAACGCTCTCTTTTCTCCTCCTTTGGCAGCCTATGAAGCCACTGAAGGCTACAGCCACAACGTCGCAGCCTGTCCTCACCCTCCAGCAGATAGAGACGATTTTCTACAAGATTCAGGACATTTATGAGATCCACAAGGAGTTCTACGACAGCCTGTGCCCGAAGGTGCAGCAGTGGGACAGCAATGTCACCATGGGCCACCTCTTCCAGAAGCTGGTACGCGCCTTCCCTGGGGTTTGCTCTGCTTGGAAAAGAAGGAGGGCTGGAGGGGTGGAGCACCATGCTGTGGGTCTCGGACCCATGGCATGGGTCAACTCATGCCCTGCCACGTGCTCACCAGTGGCTGTGGGACTTTTGCATCCCTACCTGCAGGAGATAATACCTGCCCAAGCCCTCCCATCCTGGGATTGGATATAGTGCAACCTCCATGCCCCTTGTCCACCCACAGCTGGCAGGTCCTGGGTGCAACCATGGTGGAGTTTTGGCTGGGGGTGCATGGTGTGCCTTTACCATGGGGCTGGCAGGAGCCCAGGCCAGTGAGTGACCCTCTAGGGAAGAGCAGCGGGTTTCTGCCTCTTCACTACCTGTGGGTGCTGTGGCGGTGACTCCCCAGGGTCATGCTCTGGGTCTTGCCACTGCTTTGGACTTGTGATGGGATCAGAGGCTGTGCCCATGGGTGCCATGGCCATGCTGGGGAGGGGAGGAGGAGAGGACAGGTCAAAGGGTGCTGGGAAGTGACTGTAGCTTTGGCTGCTGTTCAGGTGCTTGTTACCTCTCTGCTGGATTTTGAACATTTGTGATGGCGCCACCACCCTGCTCTGGGCAAGGGCTGTCCCTACAGAGCCAAGCATGTGGTTCCTCAGCTGGCTATGGCCTAGCAGAGTGTCCTACCAGGAGGGAACTGTTCTGGGCAGTGTCCCCTCAGCGGCTGCCTCGCACTGGGGGGGGGGGCTTCAGCATCCTACTGGGTGCACAGCTAACCCCCGCACCCTACAGGCCAGCCAACTGGGGGTCTACAAGGCCTTTGTGGATAACTACAAAATCGCACTGGAAACGGCAGAGAAGTGCAGCCAGAGCAACTACCAGTTCCAGAAGATCTCCGAGGTAAGCTGGACCAGGGCAGTGCTGAGGGGTTGGGGCCAACATAGCTGGGCTGCCCCAGTGTAGGACAGAGAACGCCATCCCCATGGCCAAACTGACCATGTGTGTCCCACAGAGATGCCCTCCCTGCACTGGTGACTCTTGGGGACTGTCCCAAGAGCAGGGTTGTCGGTGGCTGTGCTGGAGGGTTGTGGTCTCTATGTGTTGATGGGGTTTGCCCCGTGCCTCATGTAAGCTCGGGATGGCCTTAGCCCTCACTACTGTAATTTCTGGGATGCTGGGGCAGCCTGTGCCCACTTGCTCCATCCAGTGTCCGTGGGTGCTGGGTACCTGTGGCTCACCTCCTGCTGGCTGCATCTCCATATCTGGCTCCCCTATAGAAACAGGGACCTCCATGGCTACAGCCTGTCTCCCTGCACCCTCCAGCCCCTCCATAGAAGGGCTATTCTGCTCAGTGGGACCAGCAGACCCACAGACTGCTGTGGGGCTGATTGTCCTGCTCCAGGGTGCATCACAGGTCCACTGCATCCTGGCTGCTGGGTGCAGCCATAGCTGCTCCCGACCAGGCAGCACCCCGTACAGTCCCTGTCTCCATCCCAACAGCCATGTGTGGCTTCCAGCATGGCCAAGCTGGGGCCAGGGGGAGATATAAGGGTGCAGGAAGGGTTGGGGGGGACCCTGTGACCTTGAGCAATGACCTTCCCCACCACCACCAGCCCACCGTGGGTTGCTCTGATGGGCCTTTCCCTCCCTAGGAGCTGAAGGTGAAGGGCCCCAAGGACTCGAAGGAGAGCCACACGTCCGTCACCATGGAGGGTACGGCAGGCACGGGCGTGGGGAGGGGGACGCAGCCTTTTGTCTGCGCGCGGGACCGGCGCGGATGAATTACTGAGTGGCTCCTGCAAGCGGAGCCCTTTGTGTTCCCGTGTGCGGAGCCAACAAGGAGTGGGGAGGGGGGTGGGATGCAGCTCTTTAGGATGCTGGGGGCGTGCAGCAGCCCCCCACCCCCTGCCCACCCCCTCCTCCTCACCCGCTGGCTGCGCCAAGAGCTGTGCTGAGGGGCCGATGCCGTGCCGCAGCCGGGCTGTGCTGCCGCGGGGCGGCAGAGATGGCTGCGTGGAGACGGGGCTGCCATGGAAATCCTCGTAGTCGTCCGGCTCTGCTGTAACTGCACCTACGGTGAGGTGGGGAGGGGTTGGGGCTCCGAATTCAGGGTGATGGTGGGCAGTGATGCTGAGGGGATGCTGGCCTGGGGCTGGCTGTCCTTGCCAGGGGGTGGAGGCTGTGTCGTGTTCTGCAGCCTGAAGTTGGGAGCGTCTTTGTTCCAGGCTCTATTAAATCATCTTGGCTCTGGCACATGCAGCCACGCGCTCGCGTTCCCCACCGGGCAGGGGCTCGTGCCGGCGGTGGGACAGTGAGGGGCTGGGGCAGGCAAGTGATCCCCTCTGCCTGGGCTGTGCCGTGGAGATGGCAATAGGGAGGGGATCCTGTTTGTTCGCTGGAGGCTACGAGCATCCTGGGGCTGGAACGTCCTTCTCTCTGTGGCTGGGGAGGAGAGGCCCTGGGCATCCTTGCCTGCTGGTGCCCGGCCCTGTGCTGCAGGTGTGTGGGTCCTGGGCTGGTGGGACTGTGTTGAGGAGCCCAGTGCTCCTCCCTTGTGCTGGGACAGCCCTTCCCGCAGCTCTGGTGCTTTGCATGTGCCTGTAGTGATGAGGGGCCATCTTCTCTGTGGGTCTGGGGTAGGGGAAAGCGGAGTGGTGTTTCACCTGTCCCCTTCCTCCCAGAGCAAGGCTCTCGCTGGCTCCCACAGGGAGCAGGGCTCTGATTTTGGGGGGATATGGTCTCCGGTTCAGGATCCAACCCCGTATCCTCACCTCCCGAGCAGAGAGGTGAGGATGGGGATGAGGATGCTCACTGGGATGGTGGTCCCTCCCTCAGGACCGGGTGCCACGAGGCAGCACCGTCTGGGGAAAAGGGGATTGGAGCTCATAACCCAGGGGGTAGGGGAGGCAGGCAGCATCTTTCCCTCACCCCTTCCCCAGCCCCAAGACCAGCCCTGCTTGGCCCTGACGGTTTGGGGAAGTGGTTCAAAGCAAAGGAAAAACGCAGGGGCATTGGCCTGTCTGTGAGCAGCCTGGGGAGACATGCAAGTGGCTGGGCATGAGGAGCAGCACTGTGCTCTGTGCCTTCACCCACCCAAAGAGCCAGGGAGGAGGAGGGTCCAGTTGCTTGGGGTGAAATGTGCCTCTGAAGAGCCCTGGGGGCTGGTTTCCTGCTGGAAAGGTGCACGGCAGGAGAAAGAGGATGTTTGTACCCTGTGTGTGGGTCAGCTGTGCCCCTCTGCCCTGGACGGAGCCTCACATGCAGTCATGGAGGGGGCTGCAGTGGTGTTGGGATGATGCCCTGGTCCCTACATTTTCTGTAAGTCGGAGTTTTGCTGCTGCTGGAGGAGCCTGGGTTTCCCTTGCACCCAGGGCTGGCTGGGGTAGGGGGATATGGGGTGTCCCATGAGGTGGCTGAGCGTGGTGAGGGCAGGGACTGGACCTGCTGCTGAGCCAAAAGGGAAACTGAAAAAGCTGCTGGGGGTGACAAGCGGCTCTTCCGCTCCACAGCCACCACACGGCAAACCGTCAGTGCCGGTGCCTGCAACACAGCCAGGGAGGTCCTTTACCCTGGAGGGGGACACGCTGACACAGTGGTGGTGGGGACATCCTGCAGCCAATCTGGTGGCAGTCAGGGCAGAGTGGTTTTTGTGATGGCCCCTCCGGCTTTGCCACCTGTGGTAGCAGAGAGGAGGAGGACACCGTGGCTGTGTCCCCATCATGCCCTGTCTTGGGTCAGGGATAGATCCTGCTGGCATGGGGCCATACCTGGAGTGGATGGCCACGTGGGAAGTGCCACATGTGGCACTTGCAGTAGTTTGGGCTTGTGATCCCAGTGGGGACCCTGTGGTTACCCATGCTGCTGGTCTCCTCTCCTTGTCCCCATGGGATACAGTGCTATTTCTCGTGGGTGGGAGAGGGTCCAGGGCCCCGGCAATGGGTGACAGCTGATGCCCCCTCTCTCCCTGCAGCGCTCCTGTACAAACCCATTGACCGGGTGACGCGGAGCACCCTCGTCCTGCACGTGAGTGTGATGCCAGACCTGGGGCAGGGGGGCTCTGCCCCAGTTGCTCCTGGGGACCCACAGCCTTAGGGAGTGCTGTTGAGGGGTCTCTGGGGTGGATGCTGCAGGCAGGGCAGAGCCCTTGGGCTGCTAACCTGCTCCTGTCCCCTTCCAGGACCTCCTTAAGCACACCCCAGCTGACCACCCCGACTACCCGCTGCTCCAGGATGCCCTCCGCATCTCACAGAACTTTCTCTCCAGCATCAATGAGGATATCGATCCCAGGAGGACAGCAGTCACCACCCCCAAGGGGGAGGTGAGCCAACGGGCCAACGGGGTGGGCAATGCCTAGGCACAGGGTGAGGGCTGAGCCCTCTGCTAGCCCCTAGCTAGTGTCTCCACCCTGAGGAGCTTCATGGTGCTTGGCCAGGAGATGGAGGGTTTTCTCTAGGTGGCACAAAGTTAGGGTTCTACCTGGTCCTTGCTGCTTGCTGGCACAGTACTGAGCATACAGGACTCAAAATAGCACCCAGAGGACATGGACTTTCCCATGCTCCTGGTGGCTGTGCCGTTGAGAGGGACAGGAGCATCCGTCCCTTGCGGTTTGTTGGCCTTTGCTCCCTGCCCACTCTCATGCCAGCCCTGCTGCCCTGCAGACCCGGCAGCTTGTCAAGGATGGCTTCTTGGTGGAGCTGTCAGAGGGCTCACGGAAGCTGCGGCACGTCTTCCTCTTCACCGACGTGCTGCTCTGCGCCAAGCTGAAGAAGACGGCGGTGGGGTAAGGAGGGCACTGGGCATGGGGGGAATGTGTCACAACCTCCCAGTCCTTCAGTGGGCTGGGGGATGTGCCAGGAGAGGGGTCAGGCATCACTTAGCGCCCACGTCCTGGCTGCAGGAAGCACCAGCAGTACGACTGCAAGTGGTATGTGCCCCTGGCTGACCTGGTGTTCCCCTCACCGGAGGAGTCAGAGCACTGCCCGCAGGTCCACGTCATCCCAGACCATGAGCTGGAGGACATGAAGATGAAGATCTCAGCCATCAAGAGTGAGGTGCAGAAGGAGGTGAGAAAAGGGTGTGGGTGGTCGGGAAGGTGTGGGACCTGCTACTGGGGTGGGTGCCTTCCTCTGGGTCAGGGATGGGACATGGTGGGCTGGGGGCACCTGTGAAAACTCCTGTCTGCTCCCTGCCTGCAGAAAGCCAACAAGGGGCAGAGCCGAGCCATTGAGCGCCTCAAGAAGAAGATGTTTGAGAATGAATTCTGGCTGCTCCTCAACTCACCCGCCATCCCCTTCCGCATCCACAACCGCAACGGGAAGGTGAGGAGGGCGGGCTGGGGGCCGGGCTCAGCTCTGCTGGTGCGTAGCCTGCTGCATCGCCCTCTCTCTTACAGAGCTACCTCTTCCTGCTGTCGTCTGACTATGAGAGGTCTGAGTGGAGGGAGGCCATTCAGAAACTGCAGAAAAAGGGTAAGTTCAGGACTGATCAGGCCATCTTGGGGCTCCTACCCCTGCCCAGGTGCCCCAAGGAGCCTGCTGCTCTCTGGTCCCCATGGCCAGCACTGGCTGTGTCCCCCTGAAGCTCCTCTCCTGTTCTCTCCCAGACCTCCAGGCCTTTGTCCTGAGCTCAGTAGAGCTGCAGGTGCTCACGGGATCCTGCTTCAAGCTACGCACCGTCCACAACATCCCGGTCACCAGCAATAAGGACGGTGAGTGTCCGCTGGACTGGCGGGTCCCTGTTTGCCTCCAGGTGATGGCAGGAAGGAGCTGGAGCTGTGGGGTCCCTCGGCTGGAGCAAGGTCTCTGCTCTGGGACTCTTGCTGTGCAGGGGGACAGCTACCCACAAGGTGGCACTGCTGGAGCAGAGTCGGGCTCCCAAGCAGAGCAATCCCAGTTGCAAACATGGGGCTGCTTTGGGGGTTTCTCTAGCACCCTCAGGGTGAAACCCAGCCAGCCCTACTGGGAACCTCCCCCAGGGCTGTCTGGCAACAGGAGAGTTTGGGATGTCCATCAGAGATGATCAGTAGTGGGGGATATGTGTCCTCTTCCAGATGTTAAGGATAGCCCTCTGGAGGGATGGGGACATTGGGGTGTCACCGCAAGCACCTAGTGCTCACTGTGGCAAAGGCTGCCTCAGGGATGGCCAGCCTGAATGAGGGTCCTGGGGCACAGGAGATGGCAGCTGAACCCTGACGCAGCCCCTGCTCTCCCCAACACAGATGATGAGTCCCCTGGGCTCTACGGGTTCCTGCACGTCATTGTCCACTCCGCCAAGGGCTTCAAGCAGTCTGCCAGTAAGTATGGGTGCTCACCCTTGCTTGGAGGGGGCCAGTGCCAGCCGGGGAGCTGGGGTCCAGCATGTGGCCCTGCTCTGCCCGCAGCGGTCCCCTGGGACCTGGGGGGGATGTTCCTAATGCGCTGAGTGGTGTCTGCTCTTCAGACCTTTACTGCACACTGGAGGTGGACTCCTTCGGCTATTTTGTCAGCAAAGCCAAGACCAGGGTTTTTCGGGACACTACTGAACCACAGTGGAATGAGGTGAGAGAAAGATGGGACACAGGGAGGGGACTGTGATTCCCCCCTTTCCTTTCCAGCCCTAGCTTTAAAGCTGCTCTGGGGCTGAGCCACTCTCCCTCCGCACTCCAGGAGTTCGAGATAGAGCTGGAGGGCTCCCAGTCCCTGCGCATCCTCTGCTACGAGAAGTGCTACGACAAGACCAAGGTCAACAAGGACAACAACGAAATTGTGGACAAGATCATGGGCAAAGGGCAGATCCAGGTACACACTGGAGCTTTTGGGCATCTTCTCACCCAGTGTTGGACCTCTTGGGGCCAGGTGCTTGGGCTTGGAGGGTTGTCCTGGGGTGATGCCAACGATGGGTAATGCCTGACAGTGTGGGCAGGCAGCTCTGCTTTTGGTAGTGGGATGCAGGTATAGGGATCACAGCTTGGGGTTGAATGCAGTGAGGTGCGTGATGGTGCTGCGGCACAGCAGTTGCAGGATAAGGTGGGACATAGTGAGAGGAGGTCCTGAGGAGGTGGCAAAGTCAACAGCCACGCCACAGATGAGCATCCAGTCCCCACTGGGCTGGAAGTGTTTCCATCCTGCTGACCTCCACACTGCAACCTTGAGGGGAGCTGCAGGGAGGGGGGGTCGACACTCAGCCCAGGGAGGATTCTGAGTGTGCAGCCCCCTGTTCCTCTCTGCCAGCCATGGCTGTCCCCTTCTGCCACCATCTGCCTCCCCTGTGCCTCCATCAGCTGCTGTTATGGCAACAGGGGTTTCCAGGGCAACGGCTGAGCCACCTCTGATTGGCGGTTGCCAGGCAGGGGAGGATGGAGGCCTGGGTTGCCCTGAGATGCTCCCAGGTGAAGAGGACCAGGAATGGAGGGTGGGGCAGGTAGCCCCCAGCCCCTACACCTCCCAGCACCCATCTTGCCCAGGCTGCAGGGATGCACAGGACAGTGGAGACTGGTCGGGATGGGGGTGCCCCTGTGTTTTCCTGGTGAGGACACCCAGTCTGGCTGCTTTCCCCACTGTGCTGGGGACAGCGTCACGCCCTGGGGACAACCCTCAACCAAAGGCCACTTCAAATGGCCCAACGCAGCTGCCTGCTCTGTGGGAAAGTGGCTGAGGGCAGGTCTCTGGGGAATGGGGAGCAGCACGTAAATGCTGCTGGGGAGGGGACACTGCAGGGGGATGGCACTGTGCTGGGCACAGGATGGGAGACAGGTGCTTGGCTTTGCCAACAGCTTTTTCATGCCCAAAATCACCCATCTGTTGCCCCCTCCCCTGGGAATGGTGGTGTGGGGGTGGCATTGGGCCAAGTGGGAGGGCTGGGGCAGGGAAGGGGCTTGACGCCCCGCGGGGATCAGCCCAGCTGTGCTCTCGGAAATAGCCTGGGTCAACAAACATGAGTCATGCTGGGAGACGCAGGGGTTGGGATGGGGACAGCACAGCTTGTCCCTGCCATGTGAAAGTTGTGGGGGAAGAAAGGGAGAGAGAGAGAGAAGGCCCTGGGGCTGCTTATCGCAAGGAGGACCTGGCTGGACGGAGCAGTGTCGGGGTTGGGGCTTTTGTGCCATCACCCAGAGCTGCAGCTCAGCCCCTGTCCCAGAACTGGAGAGGCTGGTGGCACAGGGATGTGGCAGCATGGCTACAGACAGGACGGGCAGTGCAGCTCGTGGGACTGTGGGTTGTGGCCAAGCTCCAGCGCTGCCCTCTTGCCCTCTGCCCTGAGCTGCTGGGGCAGAGATGCTGGCCTAGATGGTCCTTACCCTGGCTGGTCCTTGGGCTCATCTTGGGCTGCTGCTGGTTCCAGTTAGCAGCAGGAGTGGGAGACACTGGGAGCACTGGCATCAGTAGCTCGGCAAAGGCCCATGATTTGTGGGAGGCTGCCAGGACAGCTGAATCCACCCTGCAGCCAACTCCATGCCCCCTGCCCAGCTCTGATCCAGCAGCCTGGGCATGTGGGTCAGCCACCAAAACATCTTAGTGGAATCAGCAGGAGCAGGTCAGCGTGTGAGGGGGACACTGCAGCCACTCTTCGGGGAGCAGCAGGGTCTCCTGAAGCTGTGGGGGTGCCACAGGGGGAACTTTTGTCCTGCTGGCACAGAAGACATGGCTGGGTCCATGGAGGGGCTGGGGTTGGCACCAGCCTCCTCTTGAGCATCCTGGCTCCAAGCTCCAAGGGGTCTGCAGCGTGGCAAGTGATGGGCCCCTACCCCATGCCTTGTCCCCATGGTTGGCACAGGGTGGGCACCCTGTGTTGTGTGGGTCCACCTGTACCACTGGCTGCTCTGTGGGAAGGTGCTTCTGGGAGGATGGCTCCACCACATCTCCTGGTTGGCATTAACCCTATTTTGTTGCTGTTTACCTCATTTTGCATGGAGTTTCCAAGGCTGGGATGTGCCGTGGTTGGGGTAGATGTGTCATGAGGGGCTCATGTCCCCGTGTGGGGCTTGTGTCCCAAGTGCTGCAGGGCTCAGCCTTGCTCTGAGCTGTCCCAGTCACTTCCAGCAGTCGGGCTGCCTCATGCAGGACTGTGTCCAGTGCGTGCTGGCAGAGGTGCCTGGTGCTGTGGCAGGGTGGCAGACAGATACTGGGGGCTGGGCAGAGCAGGCTGCAAGTGCTTGTATTCACATTACAAAAGGGGAGAGGCTGGATTTGGCCCCTATGCCCTGGAGTGGGCAAGGAGTTGGGCAGCGGGTGTGTGAAGGGAATCTCAGGGTGATGGGGCAGGGTGGAGCAGCTCTGTCCCCAACCCCCACTTGATGCACAGCAGGGATGGGGGTGTTGAAGTGGAGTCTGTGTTGTCATGGGCACAGTGCCTGCCATAGCTGTGCTTGCCATAGCCGCAGGGAATAGGTGTCTGTTTGTCTGTCCCACTCACTGAGCTGGCAGAGGCTCCAGAGGGGGAGATTTGAGGTGTTGGGTCTCCCTGCTCCTGCAGGTCACCCACAGGGTGACCCATGTGGACTCAGATGGCTGCTGAGGGCTTGACCCAGGGGCAGTGCAAGTCCCTTCCCTCCATCCTTCACCTCCCCATGCCCCCACCTCTTAGGACAAGCGGGGAGCAGACAGGCAGGGACCCTTCTAAGGCTGGGGCGTAGGGCAGAGCCCTTCCTGCACCCCATCCCCTGCCTTACATCCCTGCCCCACCACATCACCCCCTGGCAGTGGGGCTGACAGGGGCCAGGGCAGGCTGAGGAGGGCAGGGCAGGGGGTCCCTGTCTGTCCCTAGGCCTGACAGGACACCCCAGAAGTCCCATCTCTGTGCCCTTTGCTGAGACCAGAAGGGCCAGCCTGGCTCCTCCATGGAGCCAGAGATGCTGTGGCCGACAGCGGTGATGCCTCCAGGGTCTGCGGTCTCCGATAGTGCAGGGAAGCGGATAATGGATAATAACGTGGATAAGGGCAGTGGGGAGGCCAG
>VXBJ01006733.1:101774-139542 GCA_013400055.1 Nycticryphes semicollaris | reverse complement strand
CCCGCAGGACCCAGCCGGTGAGTGGGGGCTCTCGCACGCCGCCAGGCCAGACCGGGCGTTAGGATTTGGGGGCGGAAACGGCCCCGCAGGCAGCCTCGCTGCGAGGGACAGCGAGAGAGGTCCCCGGGCTCCGCAGTCCCTGGGGCCGCCGGCGTCCGTGCGCGGCGACCCGCTGGCAGCTGCCCCTCGGAGCTCCCGGGGCTTGCACAGCGTCCTCCGCGNGGTCGGGCGTCCCGGGCTCCCGGTGACCGAGCGACCAATTCTGCCGGGCGTGCGGGTGAGTGACGGCGGCCTCCGCCAATGCCGGGGGAGCCCGGGCCGGGCGGGCTGCGACCGCCGGGGCTCTGCCGCCGAGTCCCGTTTTGTGATCCCTTCGGCGGGGAGGGGGTGAGCCCGGGCGGAGCGGAGCGATGCGGTAACGGCGGTTCAAGGCACGGCCGCGGCGGCTGGAGGGTGCCGGGTGGCGATGGAGAAGGGGTGAAGGCTGGGGGGCGGCGGGGGGCGGCAGACATCCCGTCCTGCAGCCTTGGGCAGGGGATGCTCCTCGCTGCAGCACACACCTCTGCCAGATAACATCCACAGCTTTATTTGGCGTTTTCATCACTTTTGTCATCTTGGAAAAAGGATAAATGGTTGTGCATACTGTAATTTAAATACAGGTTTAAATAAATAAGATTGTTTCTAGAGATACCTCTGAAACGGGGGCTGAGTAACATGAGGCTGAAGTCAAGGATCTAATAATTTTCTCAAATTTTTTCAGAGCGACGCTTCGTTTTCATCTGCTCTGGAATGGAGATTTCTTCTCACCAGTTTCACCTCTTGCAGCAACTCAATGAGCAGCGCAGGCAGGACTTGTTCTGCGACTGCAATATCCTGGTGGAGGGGAAGGTCTTTAAAGCCCACCGCAATGTGCTGTTCGCCAGCAGCGGCTACTTCAAGATGCTCCTTTCGCAGAGCTCGAAGGAGACGAGCCAGCCGACGACAGCTACTTTCCAGGCATTTTCTCCTGACACATTTACAGTTATTCTAGATTTTGTGTATTCGGGCAAACTGTCTCTGACGGGTCAGAATGTCATCGAAGTCATGTCGGCCGCGAGCTACCTGCAGATGACCGACGTGATCAGCGTGTGTAAAACCTTCATTAAGTCCTCGCTGGATATCAGTGAGAAGGAGAAGGACCGGTACTTCAGTCTGTCAGACAAAGACGTCAGTTCCAATGGCGTGGACCGATCCTGCTTGTACGGCGCGGGCTGGAGGGCGGAAAGCAGCCCCCCGCGGTCGCACTTAAGCCCGGATCAAGGGACATGCATGATGGGTGGAAACGCTTGGAGCAATTTCACCTACTACCCGCCTTCTCAAAGGAACGCCCAGCAGCAGCTGTCCAAACACGAGCAAAGGCAGGATTCCATAAAGAAATCCCGGCACCTGGGACTCCAGCAGCCTTCTGATGTTCCCCACTATAAATCAAGCAAACTGGAGGAGAGGGCTGCTGAACCCGCCGGTCACATTGCTCCGTCGGAGGAGCAAGTTCAGATTGAGACAGAAGTTGAATCTCCTCACGTGGGATACCAGTACGGCCAGGGGTCCGAGGTGATGCCGAGGAGCTTGGCTGTGGCACAGCAGGAACATGAATCACCCCGTTCTTCGAGTAAATCGAAGTCTTCAAAGGCAGAGGAGCAGTACGGGAACATGCCCTCCATCCTAGGTGTCATGGGAAGCTGGGCTGAAGGTAAGAGCTGGGTTTAGTGCAGAGTCAGCTGGGAACCCGCCCGTGAGAAACGTACTTTACTGAGCACTTGTCCAGTTGCCAAAAAGACATCTCTATGGCCCAGGAATGCAAGTTTGGAAAGTTTAACTCTTGGTTTTTTTAAAAAAAAAAAAATATTGTGAATAGGCTTTCAAAATACATACTCTTTAGTGTCTCTACAGCTTCATCTTGCAAATTTAAGTCACGATTGTCTGCGGTCCTTTTAATCTCAGTGTAATACAGCTAACAGTCCTCTCCTTTGTTGCACTCTGGCCTAACTTCCAGGGAAACACAAGATCTTTGTGCTGGAAAAGACCTCTGATAATATTCTTTTTAATAAAAGTGATTTGCTGTTCTGCTCATAGAATGCCATTTCCTCGAGCATTCTGTGACTAGACGTGTTAGGACTTAATTTTGTTGTAATGGTGTTATTTTCTAACAGATGATCTGCCCAGGATGAGGTTCAAGTGCCCGTTTTGCACTCACGTGGTGAAAAGAAAAGCAGACCTAAAGCGTCACCTTCGCTGTCACACGGGAGAGCGCCCTTACCCTTGTGAGGCATGTGGGAAAAGATTTAGCAGGCTAGATCACCTAAGTAGCCATTTTCGAACAGTATGTATTCTTAGTGACTGCATGATTTGTTTAATGTGTAAATGTCTCGGTGTAATTCAACACAGTGCAGGTCTCTCTGGCTGATCTATTGACTCCCGTAAAGAAGAGGTAATAGAAAATTAATCTGGTTTTGCTGAAGTCAGTTTGAAGTATAATTTGTATGAAAGGGCATGGATTTATTTGTCCATTGGTGAGAGTCCTGCAATAGAGCTTAAGTGGACAGTTACAGCACCTGGAATTGTTTAATTTGTCATGTTTGATGACTGTCTCTCCAAATTAGTGTTACCATTTGATGCTACTCCAGCCCTACTTTTTGTCATCTTAAAAACTACTTCTCTGTGGATGCATTATCAAACCTATTCATTCCGATTTCCCCAGATCCATCAGGCGTGTAAGCCTATCTGCAGAAAGTGTAAACGCCACGTGACTGAGCTCACAGGACAAGTGGTCCAAGAGGGAACAAGACGTTACAGACTCTGTAACGAGTGTTTGGCCGAAGCTGGCATAGACAGTATTCGCATTGACTTGGAGGCTGAAGCACCCCTTGAATTCCCACCAGACGGGGATAAGGATTCCAGGTGGCACTACGGGGAAGACAACAGGTCGGATGTGGAGATCGTGGAAGATGGGTCGACCGACTTGGTCATTCAGCAAGTTGACGACAGTGAGGATGAAGCAGACGAAAAGGAAGTAAAACCCACTATTAGGTAGTTGCAATGCAAGAATTGGGAATTCTGATGTACGAGGGAGAATGTACTGTCTCGACCACAAGCCCTCCACCAGCCTCCTGTTACCCTACAGAGACACACACTGGTTTCTCCTGGACAGGTCCAGCCTTGCATGTTTTTGTGGACATGGCAGTGAATCCATTTGGAGATTTGTTACCAAAATACCCGTCCTTGGCTTCATTAGAAACAATCCATCCTTAAATGAAAAAAGTGGATGAACAAGGAAACTGAAGTACCACATGGATAACTGTTTATAGTAGGCAATGGGTCACGTCTCAAAACCTCTTTCAGGGGAATGAGGTCAAAATACTTAAAATACTTTTTTTTTTTTTTTAAAAAAAAAAAGGCCACACAGCACTGTAAATCACCCACCTTTTACACTTGTAGAGATGTGGGTTTTATAACTAATATCATCTGGCAATAAAAAAAGTATAAATATCCCCCCCACCAGAATAATGAAGAAAAGCACTCTTGAGTATTCAGAAATGAAGATCATCCACAAAATGTCATGAAGTCTTCATATTATAATAAGGAAAAAAAGGCAGCTAATTAAGAAAAAAGCATATAAAGACGTTTTAGCACATTTGTCTGGAAAAGCACTTTGTTGTAAAATTTATTAGAATAAGGAGAATCTTCAGCAGATCATTCATTCAAGACCTATTTCTTTGCAAGAAAGCAAACACATGAATGCTAGTTGTAGTCGACACAGCAGAGATAAAATGATTCCAAATATGGATCATTTACTGATACCAGTAGATGTTTTTTTCATTCTGAAAATTGGGAACTTGGACTGGGCTATGTTTTAATAAGCTCCAGTAAAATACTCTCTTTTTTTTTTAAAACCAAAACAACAAACCTCTCCAAAGTGCCAGACTGATGTGACTGGTAGCCCTGCATCCACAGCATTGCCTATGGCAGTGTCAGCTTCTCCATGCCAACGTGAAGGAAACAAATCCTCACGAGGTTACTTTAAGCTGTTGTTTTCCCTCTTTGTTCCCCGTATTATTTGCCAATAGCAGTGGCAGAACAATTTGTACAGTATATATATTATATCATTAGAAATGGTACTGGTGAGATTTTCCATCTGAAACCATTGACTTCCTCTTGTTTGTATTGACCTGTACTCGATTTAAACTGATGAGTTTTAGGATTGAGTCACTATCAATTTATATATTCCCAGAGTCATTCGGTCACCAAGAGAACATAACTTTAACCTTTTTTCAGTCTGTGCTGTCCACCAATGAGAACAAGTTGTGCTGGAAGGTCTAGATGTCCTATCTGTGTAATTTTACCTGCAATTAGACTCCAAGAGATGAGATGACTAATGGCAAAGAAAGTTTACTTCTAAACAGAATGAGCCACTTTGTTTGGTTACTTGGTGAGTTTATCTTAAGTGGCACCGTAAAACAGGAGAGGAGCAGAACTATGCTCCTGGGGTGCTTTTGCTCTGCATTTTCTTGGACAGACCTGACTATTAATAGAGTCTTCATCCTGTGATCCTTGAACTCAGTGGGTATAGGCTTAAAAAACTTTTTGTTTTTTCTTTTTTTTTTTTTTATTAATGACTTTGTAAGCATGTTTGGCTGAAACCCGGGATTAATTACAGAAAAATGCCATATATATACACTATATAATCTCTTTCCCAGGGACAGCTGAAAAGTCACTATTTTCTTTTCATTTGTGTAAAAAAACTGTATAGCCTGAGCAGTATCATCATTACCAGAGAGAGCAGCGTTTGCATTGCAGGCTGCAGATGGCCAGCTCCAGCGCTTCCTCCTGAGTTCACAGTGTAAGCACTAAGTGTCCTTCCCCTCCGCCGCGCAGGGCTGTCCAGAAGCAGCCCGTCTGCGTGTTCTAAGACGAGAAGCGGGTTTTTATGACTCCTGCAAAAATTATTGTCCCTTGGCCTAGACCTGAGGAGGGGGACGGAAGCGGGGAACTTACAAAACTTTCTCATGACCTCCATGAAAATGTGTTTTCCAAACAAAACTTAACACTTGCCTCAGTTTTATGTTACACTTTGGTCAGCAGGCCCCAAAAGGGACTTGATGTGAAAACAGCTGGTTAATTTCTTGGAGGTTGTTACTCCTGAAATGCATATTATTAAATGGCTAAGAAATATTCCTGAGCAACCTTAACTAAATCAACTACAGAACAAAGATAGAGATAAACAGATAAAAGAATATGGAATCGCTTTGATCAAATTTCAAGAGAAAATGCTTGCTAAAATCAAATTGAATAGATTTTTCCATTTCCCTTTACATTAAACCATATACACAATAAATTCTAGGTACGAGTGCCTGCTGTCCCAGGATCCAAAGTGGCTGGGATTAGTCTGTGTGTGTGTGTGTTTGGGGATGGATTAAGGGGAGGGGAAAATAAAGTGACACTCTAGGCCTGGAATCTTAACCACCAACTGCAAAGGTGAGACTATTAAGTGTTTCTGTACACTTGGGGGCGTTTTTGGAAGCAAAGGGATTTTTGGATCAATACTCAATCTAATTACATACTGTAAATCTAAGAATACTGAGGACCAGATGCTTCAGAAAAAGATGTGAAGTGGCTATAATGAGCAAATGGAACAACCTTTCCTTATGAAAACATTTACTAATTGTTGATTTGCCTGGCAAACAAGGGTTTTCACTGTTTTTTACGCGTTATTGTTATTCTCAGTAGCATAACTAGATATCTGTAGTCATTTTACAATTATCTTATTAAGCTTGGAGTTTTAGCTCAAGACTGCGATTCCCACAGGTCAATTATGTTTTGTATTTTAAAAAAGTTACCATTTTTACATTTGTTGCCTTAATTTCAGTTGTTGTTCCTTATTTTTGTATTGCAAGACAAGATAAATGTTAAGTGCCTTATATTTTCTATGTCCTTCATTTCACATAGCCAGTCATAGATTTTGCTTGTTTGTCTCTAAATGAAATCCAATTTGTTTTCTTTTCATCTTGCATTGCCTCTGATGCCTGTCTTCTTCATACTCCCCTTAGGACCACACACCACTCATTCACAGAACTAACATTTTTGTTCTTTTCATGGAGACAAGCAAAGACCATATAGGGTTGTGCCCACAGAATTTAATTTACTTAACAATAACTGATTTGAATATGTTGTTTTTCGAACTTTGCCAAGTCATGAGTAGGACACCTGATTTTAATTTCTTTAAATGCCTGAGACGACTGGATAGAACTGTACTGCATTCTGCTAATATTGACCCGTTCTGATTGTTTCACTCCTGCCTCTGCACCTCCAAATCACAGTCCTGTAGTGCAGCATCGGAACAGGCTGTTCAGGAAGCAGCCTTGGAGATGGTTGTCCTTAAAAGTGTTCAAGGCTTGGCTAGACAAAGCTGTGGCTGATCTGATCTTGGGGCTGGCCTTCTTGCTGTGGGAGGTGGGACTAGAGACATTCACAGCTCCCCTGTGACCAAGGGTTTTATGATTCCTCTCAAACTGGCTTTTGTGAGTTTTTTTCCTTGTACTTCTTTCATTATCTTCACGTTGCTTTGAATGCTCTTAAATACTACTTAATGCACGTTTTCCTTATTCACTGGGTTTCAATACATCATTCTCCTACCATTTGCTTTTCCATTCCCTGGTCCATCAGACTAACCCAGTGATACCCAGTTCAGAGACGTTCCTCTACATTCTGTGCAATCCTGGAGTCATTGTCCTTCTCTCCTCTGCCTGTCCTTTGTTACTGAATGGCTGTCTCTTGTTGCTTGGCTTCTATCTATCGTGTTCACAAAACCACAGTCAAGAGTGAAGACACGGGTTCCTCATCCTCTGTTCAGTGTCTCACCTTTAACTGTCCTTATTTTCTGGCAACTGTCTTGCCATCCTTTTAAAGTCTGAAACATTGAATTTAAACGTTTTTCTTTCTCCCTTCTCAGGTATTTCTTACAGAATTCTGCCTGCCACATAGAGCCATTACTTGTGATATTTGGTTAGTTTTTCTCCTTCATGTCATAGCCTTTTTTTTTGGTTGTTTTCATTTTGTTTTCCAAACTTCTGGATTTACTATCCCCCCAAAAAATGACACATGTCCTTATCTTAAAGGTTCAACTGTTGGTTTCTTTTTGTTTGGTTGGTTTTTTTTTTCCCAAAATGAATAATTAAAAAAACGCAGCAGATCCCACAAAATGAGCTTAGAATTAACCTCCCTTTCTAACCTTTTGATATATATTCCATGCCAGTTCTTAAGAACCAAATGAAAAAAATATTTTGATTTAGTGTGAGCTTTGAATACCTATAAGCCCCCAGATCTCTAGCCCAGGACTGACACTGACTGCTCCATGCTCCTTTAGTCCTGGCTCTTCAGAAGAAATACTCCATCCTCCAGGATACTGGATACCTCTTAATTTGTCAATGATAAATCTCTGTTGGATATAAATTTATGAAATACTACATTTCTTCGCTGAAGCATCTGGTCACTGTGAGAAGTTATCCCATTGCCTAAACTGTGCCAATATCTACCTTTCTTATATTTTGGTCTCTTAGTCTGCAGAAATACTTGGCTTTGAACTTAGTGCACACAGGGGCTAACAGCACTGTCTTCAGCCCCATTTATTATTTAAATGGACCTTGATTTAGCTGAAAAAATGCCTGACCTACCATCTGGCTACAGCTGAGTCAATGACTGCCCAGATCCCAGGATCCCCCTCTGACAATCATTAGCATCTGTCAGCATAACAACAATGCCATATAGTTGAATGTTTATCTAAAACCTTAACTGCTGAGGGTGAGCAGAGTCGAGATTTGCGTTGGGGATTACAGCTAAACTAAACTTGCTTAGTTGCATTCATCTAAAAAAAAAAGACTTTAAAATGATATTTTAATCAAAGCCTTGAGGCTAAAGATAGCAGCAGCAGTCAGACTGGAATAAGCACATGTGTTGAGGGTTGGTTTAATGAGTTTACAAATTCATAAGGATCCACTTCAGTGAACTGCTGAGGCCATGTGATCTGGTCAAGCTGGCACTGGGGACTTCCAAGGTATAGAAATGTAAATTATAATCCAAAAATTGTCCAAATAGTTATTTCCGTATTCCTTTAATTGTTTCTACACAAATAATTATAGCAGAATTGTAAGCGTAGTTCAATGTTCTAGTACAAGCATTCCAACACTTGCTTCTTGATTTTTCTGGAACATCTCAGGAAAATCAGAAGTCAGTTAGGTTACTGGCAGTTGTAAGGCAACTTGTATGAGAATGAAATAGAAGCAAATTTCTCAAACTCTGGCCCAAAGGTTGAGTTTTGAAGAAAAGGATCTTATAATGACCCAGTCCTTGCCTCCAGAGTTTCAGTATAATTTCCCCTGGCATAAATCTGTACCAAGAGTCTGTATGTCTGTCGAGTGATGGGTATAATTGGATAAGGAACTAAGAAAATCTTATAATACCATTCAGTTAAGTATTTTCTATACTGTTTCACTTAAAAAAGCCCTCCCGCATTGGAGTTAGCATCACCTTTCATCATATTTAACTCTTGAAATGCAGAGGTGTCTTATTTGGTGCATCAAGAATTTTAACCATAGTAGCAACACAGAACAAAAAGAAAATTGTAAGGAAAACCTGGGAGGAATGGCAGGAAAAAGATTTCCGTATCTTGGCTCAGCTGTTATACTCAATTAAACAATAATCAAGTTCTCCACAACACTCTGACCTGATGCTTTTTACTTTGCAAACGGGAACTGTTCTTTTACCATGTTCTGAGCATGCTTTGAGGAGGGGACTGTACCAGAGGACCCGCAGAGGTTCTTTCTCAAAATCCTTGAATGATCTCGAGGAAAGAGACCGAGTGTCTCATCTAACAGGCACAAGATTGAACGTGTCTTGTCTTCTAATGGCCAGAAGATTGAACGTCTCGTTTTCTAATGGGCATCCTGATTTGTTTTTCTTTTTCCACACAGAAGGAGGGGGGAGGACAATCGGTTGTGTTGCACTCCCACTTGCAGTGCTTTGGTTTGCGATTATCTATCTGAATACAAAACTTCCCTGTTCCAAAAAAAAAATATACCACTATATTAAGTAATGCAATATATCCTATGCCATAGACTTACAAGTATTTCTCACTCAGGTGGCGCCTTCCTTCCACATACAAAGATCTCTCTGGCCGTTAACAATAGCGGTGCATTGTCTGCCCTAAGGTAGAGGCGCCTCCGGGTCAGCATGTGGGTGTGGGAAGAGGCGAGCAGCCCCGTCCGCAGGGCGATGAGGCGGAGGAAGCCGCTGGGCTGCGCCTGCAATCGGTGCGTTGCCCCTTTAATTGTGTCCCCAGCCCTCGGGCGTCTCTGTCCAACGCCCACGTCAGCAAATACCTTTTGTTTCTCTCACGTTCGGGCTTCCAGGGCTCGGGGCTGCGGGACCCGCGCGTCGCCTTCAGCCAGCGCCAGCCCCGACGCGGGGCCGGGGACCCCGCATCCACCGCCCGCTCCTCTCCTCTCGCCTCGGCGGCAGCCGCCCGCAGGACCCAGCCGGTGAGTAGCGGTTGTGCTGCACATCGGTAAGTCGGACCGGGCGTCGGGGCTGGGAGCGGGCTGCTGCGCGGACGTCCCCGGGCTCCGCAGTCACCGGGGCCCCGTGCTCGGCGGCCCGTTGGCAGCTGCCCCTCGGAGCCGAGGGTTCCTGGGGCTGCACAGCGTCCTCCGCCGGCGCCATTTGCAGCCCCGGGCGCGGCAACAAAGGGCTGCGCGTCGAGAGGGGCCGGGGCCGGGGCGCGGGGAGGCTGCGGGCGGCGGGGCGGGAGCGGCTCGGGCCACGTCGGGCGCTCGGCACCGGCAGCGTGGCCGGGAGCTCCGGCGGGGCGGCGGCCGGGACTCGGTGAACGCGAGCGGCTACGGGCTGCGCGCCCGATCCGGCGGAGGGGAGATGGCGGGGGCGGCTACCCACGGAGCCGGGAGGCGCCTTGGCGGGCGGGTCGGGCGTCCCGGGCTCCCGGTGACCGAGCGACCAATTCTGCCGGGCGTGCGGGTGAGTGACGGCGGCCTCCGCCAATGCCGGGGGAGCCCGGGCCGGGCGGGCTGCGGCCGCCGGGGCTCTGCCGCCGCCGCCGTCGTCTGCAGCCCTGAGACGCCCCGGCCGGGGCTGTGCCCGCGGCCATCGGGTTTAAGGCGCGGACCCTCTGGAAACCCTGGCTGTCCCCAAGTCCTGTTCCTCAATCTGCCAACCGCTCACGTCTTCGCCGATGTAATCTCAGCTCTTTTAGGATGTGCAGTAATCCTGCTGAGAAACATTTACACCTCTTTCAGAGCTGTGAAGTTTTTTTTGTTACTACGGGGGTAGGGGCTGCAGGGAGGGAGGTGGAGATATATTGGGAACCTGATAACAAACATGCTGTTTGTCTTTTTAAAAATAGATCTTTTCTTTAAACTAGGATTCTGCAGCATTGGTTTAGATTATGGCTGTACTTGTTTTTTACTTTAGAGCAAGACTTCCCCCTATCCCTGCCTGGAATGGAGATTTCTTCCCATCAGTTTCACCTCCTGGAGCAGCTCAACGAACAACGGAAGCAGGACTTGTTCTGCGACTGCAATATCCTGGTGGAGGGGAAGGTCTTTAAAGCCCACCGCAATGTGCTGTTCGCCAGCAGCGGCTACTTCAAGATGCTCCTTTCGCAGAGCTCGAAGGAGACGAGCCAGCCGACAATAGCTACTTTTGAGGTTTTCTCTCCAGAGACATTCATGGTTATCCTGGACTTCGTGTATTCAGGCATATTGTCTTTAACAGGACAAAACGTGATCGAAGTCATGTCAGCCGCTAGCTACCTGCAGATGACAGATATTCTTAATGTCTGTAAGACGTTCATTAAGTCCTCGCTGGATATTAATGAGAAGGAAAAGGATCATTACCTCAGCCTCTCGGGCAAGAGTACAAACAGTGAGCCTGCCCATCCATCTCTTTATCGGTCAAGAAGGAAAGCAAAGAGCAACCCCCGTCGTTCCTGTTCAGTCCCGGAGGAAAAGAGTAATACGGCGAATGAAAACTCCTGGAGTAGTTACAGCAGTTTCCTGTCCTCACAGGTCATTCTTCAGCAGGCAGAGACACAGCTCTCGAAAAGAGGCAGAAAACAGGGCTCGGCGAGAAAGCGCCGAAAGCACCTGGGATTGTCGCAGACCCAGGATCTTACACAGTCTAAGTCCAACAAAGCTGAACGGGCCGGCGGAGGCGGCAGCGCGTCCGAATCCGGGCACATCTCCCGGGTTAGAGAGGAGGCTGAACTCGATGCTGAGAATGATGTTGATCACGATGATTACGGATATCCCCATGAAACAGAAGCGATACCCAAGAGGTGGTCTGTTGCTCAGCTGGAACAAGAACTTTCGAGAAGTCCCGAGTTCATGGAGTTAAAAGCAGAGGAACTGTACACCTCAATGCCCACGATTTTAGGTGTCATGACTAGTTGGAATGAAGGTAAAAAAACTGATATGTCTTTGAAAATTTGATCTTTATTTGGAAGAATTGAGATGGTCTTTTGGAGAGAATCCGGATAGCTGCATGAAAATCCAAACAATGCCTGGAGTTGCAGATTATTTCTTGATCAATTAGAGCGGGGTGCCCAACAGAATGAGAGACTGCAGCCAGAACAGGGGGTGAGAACTGGAATCGGAGAGCTTGACCCAGGCATTGTGTAAAGTTAAAACAATACCTGCCAGATTATTTGGACCCAAGTGGAGTTTAATGAAGCCTAAAGACTTGGGGACCTGAAGGATCGAATTTCTCTTGTCGTGCCCCCAGTACCTGGCAGAAATAGAGGCACTCAACCCAAATCCAACCCAAGTCCTTCACAAGAGAAGGTCCTGTCGTTGGCAGGACACTGCATTTTCCCTTGAGGTTCAAACCAGCCCAAACTTCAGAACTGTTTGGCCACACCACATAGAGCAGCTCAGCTCTCCGTGGCCTGAGAGCGTGGGCCTCAGCAGATGGAGCAAAGCTGATGGGTGTATTTTTGTGTGCGGTACTTTGGAAAGTAATGTACCTACACTTCTTTATAATATATTTCAGGACACTTGGCATCCTAGTGTGTTACATAGAGATTATAAAAGTCAAAGCTGATGGAAGAGGCAGATGCGATGACTGTATATTGTCACTATGTATTTATAATCATTTATATGTCTAAAAATTACCCTGAATGAGAAAGAATCCACTATCAAATACTGTTTGACACATTCAATAAGAAATATTGGGGTTTGGGGGATTATATTTTGGGATTTTTAGTGACAAACCAGAGGAACAATGAACTGCTGCTTATTAAAGCTGAAAAATAATCCAACTACTCCATAAAGAAAGGCTCCCGCTGTTTGACATCTTACCTGTATTTCTCTCTAACAGACGACCTACCTCGGATGCGATTCAAGTGCCCCTTCTGTACGCACACAGTGAAGCGACGCGCAGACCTGAAGCGACACCTGCGGTGTCACACGGGGGAGCGACCGTACCCGTGCGAAGCGTGTGGGAAACGGTTCACCCGACTGGAGCATTTACGGAACCACTTCCAAACGGTACGGCGTTTCCGTCGGGGTTCAGCCTGGGCAAAAACACCACAAGATGTCATTGGCACCAGCTGTTCGCTCATTTCCAGACCTAATACCGGAAAAAGCGTCCTGGCTGCACATTGCACATCAACTACTCGTTATTTAAATCGGCAAACTGTAGTTTTAATTTTGTTTTTTAGAATGATTGAGTGAATTATCCTTTTCTAATTAAAAAAAAAAAAACCAACCTGCTTTTGGATGAACACTGACGTTTTCAAATTTGAAATCTCTTTAGATACATCAGGCTGGCAAACTGATCTGCAGAAAATGCAAGCGCCACGTAACCGACCTCACAGGATGTGTTGTTCAGCAGGGAACAAGACGCTACAGACTGTGCCACAAGTGTCTAGCAGGAGCTAATTTTGACAGCATCCCTGACGATTTAGATGCAGAACATTCTCCTGTCTCCTCCACGGGAAACAAATGTTCCAAATGGGCTTTGGAGGAGGAACAGAAATCGGATGAAGAGACAATGGAGGAGGAACCGTATAATTTGGTTGTCCGACACGTTAAGGATGATAATCCAGATGAGGCAGAGGAAAAGGTGAAACCAAATCTTAGGTAGATATATTTGTGTATTTGTTACTCTTGTATTCAAGATTAAATTACTTGTGTCCTACCAACTATTGCTGGTTTATTACTTTCATTAAAGTGAAATAATGCTAAGATTCTATTATGAAAAACAAAATAAGGCCTCCAAGTTGTTTTACAGAGAAGGAACAGTGTAACTGCTCCTAAGTATCATCTAGAAACTACTTATTATCTAGGAACTATTTAGAAGAATTGGTTTCTATTTCACTGGACTCGCTCAGAGCTCCCGTTCATAATGAAAGTGTGAACCAATTTACAGTCCTACAAAGATCCTATACCACATAGATTTTTGAAAAACAAACATTGATAATTTGCTTTGAAAAAGCCTTACTGAAGTAAGCAGCTAAGAAATGTAAATCCCATTTTTGTTGGCACTGTAATTAACGTGTATATACACTTCAGAAACTTTTAAAAAAGACAAGCAGAATTCTTTCTGCTGAAGAACCTATTTACGAGAGCTTTGTTTTCTGAGTGAGCTCAGCTGCTTATTACTATTTGAGAAAAGCATGATTAAAGAATACACACAGCCATACAAAATAGAATAATGAACTGAGTATCTCTAGTGCACTGGGATAGTTTGAGTTTGCCTTTTCAGATACGGAGCGGGTTTGTACTGTGAATTTTAAAGAAAGATACACTAACGTGGTTCCAAGGAAATAAAGTGCAATCACTGGAATTACAGTTGTCAGGCTTTTTCCATATGTTTGGTTTTGTGGTTTTGGTTTTTTGTTTTGTTTCAGGACTGGTGCAAGATTTGCTTAAATTCCTGTCAAACTTATGCTGAGATAATAAAGAGGACAAGTCTATTTAATTTCAGTTAGATCATGGAGCTATTTTAGAAAGGCTTCCCTGCTCGTAGAAGTTTAGGATGCTTAAAGGTTGCTTAAAAGTCAGCATAAAAACATTGTTTATAAGGTCAATTTCCCTTAGAGTTTAAGAAACCTTTGTATTTCTAGAGTCTTTTCAGCTTTTTTAGTAATCATATTTTTTTTACCCATCAGAGAACCTCTATGTGCTAAAGAAACTGAAAATGCTCAGTACTAAAGTGATAAAAAAAAAAAAAACTCTAAATGTATAGAAGAAACATTATGACCGAGCAGAGAATGGCATTCCCAGGAGATACTTTTGATAAAGAGCCACTGTTTGGTCTCATGTCTCATTTTATGCTATGTTTTCTTTCCTGTTAGCAGAATCTGTAGCTTGAGGTTACTGCCATGCAAGCAAAAATTCCCTGTAGAGAATTTGAGAACAGCCATATTGATTCACATCTAGGTTCTCCCTGTCTCCAATAGTTGCCATTAACAGATACCTAGGGAAAAGTGAGAACAGGGCAAAACCTACAGAGCTTGCTCAACTAACAGCAAGAAAGATTTGCAGCTTAAGCATGTTTTTGAATTAACCACTTTCAGGTAGTTAATCGTCTCAGAGGGCCCTGCCAGGGACTCCAGCCAGCCATGGAGCTTCTGTAACATACTGGGAGAACAGGACTTCCAGTAAACATGCTGCTGACTGAAACCTGTCACTCCCACAGCTGTGGAAATGGAACAAGCTGAATTTAAGGCCTGTTTTAGAATAAGTACTTAGTAAATATTGGAAAAAAAACACTAACACTTACTTAGTTTAAAGTCCAAGTGTTTTTCTAGGAAGTTCCTGTCACCGTTTCTAAAAGCAGAGCACTTTAATGTGTTACTACATCCTGTGACTGACGGCATACACAGGGTATAACAGCACTTCTACAAAGTTAAATTTTAACTCGCTAAAATTCCGTTCTCCCGTGGCATAGGGCTGGGTAAAAGCCCAGGCTGCTCCCCTCAGCGCCAGAGCCCAATGGCCACAGCCGCCTCCTCAGGTTCTGTGGAAACAAAGCCGCCTCAACTCGACGCCTGATTGGCTAATCCCAGGCACCGGTACCCAGCCAGCCAATGAGGTGTCAATGCCGCGCTGAGGGGCGGGAGCCGCGCTCTGCCTGCCTGAGGGGCCGTGGTGGGTGGGATGGGGTCTCCGCGGCCCTCACCGGCCGGGTGGTCCGGCCGTTTGCCGTGCCGAGGGAAGGCCCGCAGCCGGTCGTGTCGAGCAGCTCCACCGGGCAGGCCCAGGCCTCACTCTTCTCTGCCGTTGTGTCCAGCCTGTTGCCTCACTGGGCATGTGGTGGAGCCCTGGGGCTGCTCCTGAGGGAAGAAAGCTGGGTGTGAAAAAGCACACCTTTTTGTACCATCTAATAGGCATCATTCTTATAAAAACGTCTGCTCACCTTAGCGGATAACAAAGCACACACGTTCATTGGTGTTAAAAATCGACTGGCCAAAATTATTCACACACAAACCCATTTAAGTCTTTCAGTCCAAGTTTTATTCCAGTGTCGACGCTTTCTCAAAAAACAAAAGGGATTTTATCCCTCAGTCTTCACAATGTGGAAATAAAACACAGATTTATTTAAGATGACTTTACAACAAAACGAAGATGAGATGCCACCTCCAGAGGTGAGGCACCTGGAGGATTTACACTAAAAAAATAGCAGTTCAGGCCAGCACTGTCCCTCACGCTGTGCCCTCTCACAAATAGCAACAGTGGGTAAGGTGCATTTGCTGTCCTGCGATTTAAAATAAGACACATTGTTGATTTTTTTTCTTTGATTCATTTTGATGCAGTGAACTGAAGTCCATAATCCTTTTACATTAATGGATTGTCTCCATTGCCCTTTTCTGAAGGAAGAAATGGAACCCGACTCAAATCGCCTCCTTTTTAAAAGGAGATAATCGGCTTTTTCAAGACGTAGTTGGAGAGAATTTGGTGCATCCCCTTCCCCATTGCAAAGCCACCTGCTTTTTAGTGATAAATAAGCACGATAAGGATTCCCTGTACAATCACATGCTTTAGGATTTCCTGTGGAAATCTATTTACAGCAATTCAGCACCACCTGCTGGCATGATTTTTTTATTTATTTATTTTAAGTGGCCTGGGTATGCTGGTTTGTTTTTGTAATTGTCATACTTTCTTAGGTGTCCTGCAACCAGGCAGAATTTTTCGTATGTTAAATCCCATCCGCTGCAGATATTTTGGCCCTTTTATATGACACGGAGAAGGGATGTCACCTCAGAATTAGAACAGTTAAATCTGCAAATGGTACCACATATATGAACATTACATCCTGCCACCCTGCAAAAAGTCAGCAGCTCCACTAGTTTATTTAGTTTATATAGCACCCAACAAATCTATCAGCCTTACAACCTGATTACAACCTGACTACTAACGTTCCTGAGAGACATTCAACCCCTATGACTCTTTCTCTTCTTCTCAACAACCCTCAAAACCCAACTAGCTCTTTTTTTTCCTGGCATGTAGGTGTTTCCATGTCTCACCATCCTCAAGTCAAAACACAGGCTGACACTCCCCGCAATCCCTTCCATTTATCACTTGAATCGGCCAATTCCTTAGTTACTTCCACCGGGGTTTACAGTTTTTGAGGGACTTTTGCCAGCTGATGACAAATATCCGCTCAAGCGCATTTTTCTGTCTTTAAATATCAATGATGACAAAGACTTCGGGCTTTTCATCTTCACAGATCTGCATTGCAGAGTAAGTTATGGCTTTGACCTCTGTACCCTAGAGAGAAAAGGCATAAAAGCATGGCTTTGCTAAATGCACAGTATTTACCGCCTTCTACACATGCTATCCAGTTTATTAACTGTTCTCTTTTTTTCCCCAAAAAGCTGTAACTGCATTTGGTCTGGTGAATAAGAAAGTTGACATATTAATGGCAAGGACTTGGCCAGGCCAAATAGCGAGTAAGTAACTCTTCCCTGATTTTATTACCTCTCTAATACTACAAATTCCTCTTCCTACCTCTTACAGAACCTCAGCGTTTGCTGTGCTAATAACTGACACAGTCAAAGAGATAAGGATTTGCTTCTAACAGTTCTTTTGAGGGGGGTGGTGGTGGAAACAGCAAAACGTGACTAAGCAAAAAGCCAGGTCCACATTCTGAACCTAGATCGGTTTACTGTGGCATCAGAATCACAAAGAAAAAAACAAATAAAGGAGACCAACTGTTGAGTTTTGCTAGTGCTGAGGGGAAGAATCAGACATTCAGCTCAACAGTCTCAGGAATGCATTTCACAAACAAAAACCAGGCAGAAAGCAAGATTTTAAGTTTAGTGCCTGCGAATCCATTCAGATGTGTTTATAATTCGATCTCACGAGATTTAAGACATCACCCCTCCCCACCCTACCCCCGAAAGGTAAGAGATGTACAGAGGAACCACAGCGTACCTGAGGGTGTTTGGGTAAAGAGAACTCTTCTCCCCACCTTGAAAGGCAAAAAGAAGAAAGATGGTTGGAATTTTGAACGTACTTATCAAGCGTTTTAACTCGTTTCAATGATGAGCATAGGAACAGTGAGACTTTCATCTAAAATAAAGGAGGACAAAAAAAAAAAGAAGTCCACAATCCACTTTTTAGAAAGCATCGGTGAGCTCCAGCACATCAGCAGTATTTCAGAGTGGTGACACTGAAGGCAACCTGTGCAATTTCAGTAAAGACATTAATTACTCAATGGATCGTTTAAGCTCACCCAATTGATCTGATTTTGAATTGCATTCGGTCGATGTAAAGCACTTTCACCTCCTGCAGAGAAAGTGAGAGGAGAAATACGTCAGTAACATCTTCTGTCTTCAGGCAGAAATGCTCAGGAAATCCCATTAACAAGGGATTCTCAGGAAATCCCACTGTTTAAATAGAATCTAAAACCAGAGAATCTGAGTAGCCTCAAAGAGTCAACATCACTACTTGGAATAGGAAGGCAGCAGAGCTGCCCCTACCTCTTAGTAATTGGGGTTTGTGGTAACAAAACCTAACAATTTGCTTCTTAAGTCTTTCTCCCCTGTACTTTCAATTCTCCAGGTGTTGTGCTTAAGTGATCTGTTGTGTCCCTTTTTTCCCCCCCTGAAGCACCATTGCATTCAGAGCTGGTGTTATCAGAGAACCCCTACCAATGGAAAAAGATCAAACCAGCACACTTACCCTGGGTATAAAGAACTCATTAGCGCTGAATTTATACAGCCACTCATCCAAGAAGTGGAAGAGGAGAGACAACATGTCATGTCCTGCATGGTGGAAGCAGAGAAGATCATCAGTGGACTGTCTCAGCAGGAACACCCAGAGGTTTTTAAGAGTACATCAAATGTACAGCTTCTACACTACTAGAAGGTTCAGATCAGCGATGCTTAATTAGATTTTAATTAACTGCAACAAGGTTACATCTAAAGATTCAAAACTTAGTCAGCCTTCTCCTTCAGGGTTCATACAGTCCCAGTATAAAACGTCGACGCAGCTTTACCTTCTGCCTCTACCTCCACTGTGTCCACAGGTTCCACCGTCTCCGTGTCAGTCATGTACCCAAACATGGCCATGACGCACTGCTCAAACGCTTCCTCCAAAGTGTCTCCCCAGGCGTGTAACCTAAAATGACAGGGGATCAGTTACTGGATCCTAATAAACAAACCAACAAAATCCCCAAGTAATATGCAGTTCAGAAGTCAGAACACGAGAATTAATGCAGAGGAAGTGAACAAACACAATTACTTGCTTTTCTGTACCTATGACCTATCCATTTGGACACACTTTACAAGAGATTTTCCTTGTGAGAAGAGCTTCCTGGAAAAACTTGGAAAATAAAATGTTTTACCAGACAATGAGGAAGCTCTTTCCTAACATGGCTAATTAATGTCTGTAGAAGTGAATTACTCAGAAGAAATTTGGTTTAAAAGGAACAGTTTCAAAGGACATTTCAAAAGACGTTTCCAATTAACAGAGGCTCACTCCAAAGCCCCATATTACATTAGAAAAGAAACCAAATGTGATCCTGTGCTCTCCCCAGGAGCAAAACCAAAACTGACCACCAAAAACCTCAGTGAGTGACACTTCATGGTTCCACAAGGTGTACAGGTTTTCCAGATTTACGGCAGTGTAAGAAATAACCATTTTGAGAAACCCCACCCGCCCGTACTTACTGCACATCCGCTGTGTGATCCAGATCTGAGGGGGGAGGAAAAAGAAAAGGCATGACATCACCAAAGGTATTTTAAAAATGAGGATTAAAGAAAGAAATAAGATGTTGTTGTAACAGTGACTTTTTACATTCACTTTCAGATGCGAAACAGTGATAATCTATTTTCCAGTATATATAAAAAAAAAGGTAGCAGAGGTGGAATTTTGGATTAATTCTGCCAAGCAGAAAAAGGGTGTTTAATATAATTATGTCAGTGCCCTACACGTCCAGCACCGTCTGCAAGGTACGGCTGCTGTAACGCAACAGGCTTCTACAAGTTACCTGCAATAAAAAGAAACTTTAACCAGGAGTACAGGGTTTTTGCTGAAGTCTGCAGGACTGAAAATCATTCATGCAGAGAATGAGACTTGCAAATATTTCCAGCTCGGTGAACAAATATACCTGTCCACACCCAAAAACACTCATTATGCAAAAAGGGGGACATACCTAATGGAAAATAGAAAGCAACCTCCAGTAATAAGGTAGGATTAACACCCCAAGCATGTATCAATTTTTACATGAACTTCATTTATATTCATTTATAGAATGAAAGAAATACAAAACTGTAACAGGTTGGGAAAAACAGAGCTAGGTTGGGACGTAAAATAAATGCCACACCACGAGCACTAACTGAAAGACTGTTCTGATGCTATTAATGGATGCTCAACAACGGTCTCTAAAGCAAACAAATTCCACTGGATAGAAAAGAATAATAAAACCTTTTCCAGTTATAGAAACAGCATGACTATTGTAATATGTCACCGTATTTCCACACTGCTATCAAATAAAGCTCTGAACGCACCCTAAAAATATATATTTTAACAGACACTGTCCCTCCAGACAGTGAAAGAGAAAACTGTCAGGCACTGAATGGTCTCCTGTGAGCACCTGAAGCAAACCCTCGGGCTGCCACCCACTTGCTTGACATGTTCTTAGAAGATGTTCCATGGGTGGGGAAAGGTAGAGATAATGATCTTTAAGTAGTTGGTGTAGGAGAAAAACCACCACACACAAGACCAGCACACTCCTGAATATCATTTGCTGCATAAGAGGTAGAAAAATGTACTGCCCTGCTAAAGTATACCTTGAAAGGGGAAAGATTTCAAAGTGAGACTTATGAATCTATTTGTATTATTATTTCTTTAGCACTGGTAACAAGAAAGACATTTATCTGTGATAAAGAAAATTGTAGATACCTCATCTCTGTCAGTTCAACTGCAGATGCATCCCACAGTGTAGACACACACCCGCATGTTAAGAAACCCCCTGCATGTCCTGCTTCCTTCATTCCCCTTCCTCCCCCTCACGAGTGCACCATCATACATACTCTGTATCGGGATAAAGTTAGAGAATACTCACATTCATATTTCTTATTGAGGGGTGGATATTTGGCTTTGATGGCCTTCTGCTCCTCTGTCAGGTTGTAGTCCCTCTCGTCGGCTGCCATGACTCTGGGCTGGAGAAACGTTCCTGTTCCTGTTCCCTCACTTCCTGGTGCCAGGAAACAAGGCCACCTCCGCCAGTGCCTTGACCTGCAGGGGGAGGCTGCGGTAGAAAAGGGAGAATTACCTCTCCATTTGGCTTTTCACTTGACAGCAGTTTGGTAACAGTTGTAGACAGGCTCAGGTATTTAAAATATGATATTAGATGGACGTCATTTAAGTTGCTTGCTCTCAAAGCTGTCACTGGGAAGCAGGGGAATTTCACAGTTCAATCCTAGGCCACTTGCCTCGTTAATTGCCATGAGTTAAGTTCAGCCAGTGAAGCCAAGGGATTAGAGATTTTATAGAAAGTGGGGACTTTGGCGTTTCCCAGGAAGAACCACATTTTTTTTCCTCATCAATGTGTATAAAACCAAGCATTTGATTCATCCACAAACACTAAAATACTGGAATAATGAAAATAGTGAGTACATTACACAGCAAGCTGAAATTTGCATTGTGTCCAAACCCCAAGATGTGACAGGAAAGAAGATCCACAGCCTTACATGCGATTTTTCTTTAGGACAAAACCCTAGTTGTCTTTTAGGACAGGGACTGCACTTGAGACTTCAGTTCTAGAAACTCACGTGAGGCAAATATGACCTGTCACACAAGTGCAGTTTTCCTGTTTCCTGTCTTGCAGAATGTCTCTTTTTAAGAATTATTTCTTTTTAAGCAAGAACTCTATCAAATCCCCATTTAAAAGTCCAATTCTCAGACCAGATCTTAGTAGTTGCTCAGATTCATACAATCCTTCATTTGTAAACCTAGCAGCCACAAATTGGACAACCTGATTAACTCCATTCTATCTAATTTTCCTCTAGTAGACTAGACTCCCCCAGATTTCCAGATATTACTATTCTCACTCTTAATATATTTCTGTGCATTAAATGATTTATCCACAGCTGAGCCCAAGACTTCTGTAAATAACGTAAATGATAGGTTTATAGACTGCATGTAACATCATCCAGACAAGTTTTAAACAGGAGTGGTTCCTACTCCAAGGCTTAGAAAGAGACAACATGGGATTTCCAATTTCTATTTTCAGGGAAGCATCTAGGGATTTTGCAAAGAAAAGTCTGAAATTGAGAAACCAGGGCTCCCCTGAAGGAATAAACCCAGATGAACACACATTTTTATTTTAAACCTGTTAAGCCTTGACTGCAGAGGGTCAGATCCACGGCTGATCACACTAGGCCCATCAGCACCAGCTACATATCACACTGCACAGAATTAGGGAAAAAGGGAAGTTATTAGTGATTATAAGCAATTAATGACCCAAAAGCAAACTGAGGATACTTCTATGAGGAAGGAGGGCCATGAGGGCCAGGCCTCAGCCCCACACACGCACCGGTCTGGTCCCAGCCCGTGCTGCCCGCGGCTGTGGTGATCGGAGCAAACTGCGACCGTAGCCAGGGCTCTTCCCGCTCACAGACCAGAACCTCACCCCGGGACCGCCGCCGCCACCGACCCGCCCCTCAATGCCGGGCGCTGTCGCTTTAAGAGCGACCGAGGGGCGCGAGCCGCCTTCCCCTTCCTCTCCGGAAAATGGCGGCTCCCTGGGGAGCTTCAGCAGCACCCTTCTCCTTCCCACGTGACCGCCGAGCGCGCTCGCCTGCTGCGTGTCCCTGCCCTCTGCCTCTCGCCGATTGGCTGCCGTGGCCCGGCGGCGGCCGGCGATTGGCCGGCGTTGGCGCGCGAAGGGGTGCGCGGCGGCGGAGCGGCAGGCGGCGGGGGCAGGAAACAATAGAGCCCGCGGCCGGAGGCGTCCGAGCAAGGAGTGGAGGAACCCGTCGTCTGCCTTATCCAGCCCAGTCCGCCCCGTCTCGCCTCGTCTCCCCTCACCGCCCCGCTCCGCTCCCCCCGCCCCGCCATGGCGGACAAGGAAGGTAGGGCTCGCGGCGTCGTGTAGGCCCCGCGGCGCGGCCTCTTCCCCTCCTCGGGCCTACCGTGAGGCGCGGGGTTGGCCGGTGTGAGGGGAGTGTGGCGGAGGAGCGGGCCCCGCTGGCATGGCCCGCCGCCCCTCGCTACCGAGGAGGCCTGGGGACCCACCAGTCGCGTTGGCTCACTGGGGGGAAGGGCCTGCATCGGGACCGAGTCCCTCCGCCCTTCTCCCCTTTTTGATCCGTTTGAATTCGAGGAGCAGCCCGGTGTAACGGGGGCGGGGAGGGAAGCAGAAATGCGGTACCCCCTAAGGGGGGTGGGAAGCTGCTCGCCTGGTGCAGACAAAGAGGTGTCACCGACCCCCCTCCCGGGGTGCGCTCCCCAAGGGCCTGCGCGGTTGTGGCAGATGGTGCGAGAAAAGTGTGTGAGAGAAACGGGAGGAGCCTTGGAAAAACTGGATTTTGGGAACCGGTAGTTCAAGGCTACACCGAGCCCATTCTGCTGAACAGCAGCTGTATGTAGCTCCTGCCTTTAAATGTCTTTACAATTCTGGGAGTTTTGCCTCTGCAATATCCTGTGGCAGCAAGTTTCAGAATTTATTATGCTGCTTTGGTTGAAATTTTCCGTAGTTAATGTTAATTCTCAGCCTTATATCCAGAAACAAGGATTAGCCTGAGCAACAGAGGATTTTTAATCGTCTGGCAACTACTCCAGTAAGATGGTCTGACAGCAAACCGGGGTGTGATGTCGTTGGCTCTCTGTTCAATTGCCCTCTCACAGTGTTGTGTGTATGTTGTAAATATATTCAGAAAGGCTAATTGTATGCATTATTTTTTTTTTAAATATTTAGCAGCCTTTGATGATGCAGTGGAAGAACGTGTGATCAATGAAGAGTATAAAATATGGAAAAAGAATACTCCCTTCTTATATGATTTGGTAATGACCCATGCTCTGGAATGGCCCAGCCTGACTGCCCAGTGGCTTCCTGATGTAACAAGGTGAGCTGATTCTTTAGCTCCTTTTTTACTTTTCTTTTTTTTTTTTTAACAGAATAAATAGTACCTCTATGATCACTTTTTGTTAAAGTAAGACAATATGTGATTTGTTTCTGTCTTAATCTCTTTTCATACCCATGCCCAGCCAACAGCAAGTTGGGGGTGAGGAACACTAGGGAGATAAGCTAATCAGTGCAGGTATTTTAAATTTGGGAAAGTGGCTTATATTACTGAGAAGATATTTTCACACATTTGATTTCCATTATTCTCTTCTTCCAGGGAAAGAAAAAAAAAAAAACACCACAAAACTGCCCAAAAATAGACGTAGATGTGATTTCTGTGTAACAATCATTTTGTCCTGACCTTCCAAAGCAACGTTGTGCTTGCAGTGAATATTTGTGCCCCTCAGAGCTGTGCTCAGGAGGAGCTGCTGCGACCTCTTAAAGGCAGGCACAGGAAACGGTGGTGTGTCAGTGTTGTGCTGCAGGAATTCTAGGGTGAGATGTTGAGTTAGGGTCAGTGATTTCCTCTGGAGGAAGCGAGTTTGGTGTTGGAGCAGGAGAGCAGCGATAACTTTAAAGTTATTAGCGTTTAGAAGCTGTCGTTAAAAAGTGTTGTCATCAGCTCAGTATTTGTGGAAACCCCTTCCTTTTGCTTCTCCCCTCGCAGACCCGAAGGCAAAGATTTCAGCATTCACCGGTTAGTCCTGGGCACCCACACTTCAGATGAACAAAACCATCTCGTGATAGCGAGTGTGCAGTTGCCTAACGATGATGCGCAGTTTGATGCTTCGCACTACGACAGTGAGAAAGGAGGTAAAGGACCAAAGATCTTTTAACCATTTTTAACCTTTTTTTTTTTTGTTGTTTTTTCCTCTTTCCCTTCTCAACAGAATGTTTGTCTTTCCTTAAATGTCAGGCAGCAGACTTCAGATGGTACTTCCCAACTAATCAATTTATTGGTGGTGCCAATTGGTGGTGCCCTTGCTTAACAGTAGACAAATACTAAGTTTTTGGAATGTAAGTAATGTCTTAATGATTAAAAAAAGAAGGTGGTAGCCTTATTGCAAAACAATGTGTGTGGGGGAATGCCCCCCCTCCCTATTTCTCATCAGGAATTGAGCATGAATTTCACAGAATACTGTTTATTGGTGGTTTTACTATCACTTTTGCATTCCATAAACTCATCCAGTGAGAAAGTCACTTGTGTAAAAGAATACTTTATTTCAGAGGAGTGTAACATTTCAAATGTTCTTCCCTTGTCTGAATTCTGCTGCCTGATAGTTGTGCCAGCCCTTCTTGGAGGAAAGAAAAAAAAAAGATTATTGTGTTTTGTTTGGTGTATTGGACTTGAATCCAAGGCTTTCTGTAATCTTAGTTGGCTGTCAGTATGGCTACGAGTTAGACATTTCTCCTTTTTTACTTGGTTAAGTCAATCTTTCTACTTGGTGAAAGTCCTTAATGATCCAATGTTTGCTCCTCTTTTTCCCAGAAGACTGAGTTGTGCAATTAGTGTTTTGATCTTCAGGGCCTCTGAGAGTTACTTGTGAACTCAATGTTGTCTAATAAATACTTTGTTTCTATTCTATGTTAGTATTTATCAAAAATCTACTACTCCAATTTACAAACAACCCCCCCCACCCCCCCTTCTTTTTGCCAGGACGGTGTTGTGCATTTTGTGCAGTGCTAAGTTACTGTGAGGTTAATTATAAGGACGTGGTGTCTTCTGCAAGTTATGTTGTGGCACTGGTGAGGCCTCATCTCGAGGGCTGGGTCCAGTTTTGGGCCACACACCACAAAAAAAAGATGTTGAGGGGCTGGAGGGGGTCCCGAGAAGGGCAATGGGGCTGGTGAGGGGTTTGGAGAATAAGTCTTGTGAGGAGAAGCTGAGGGAGCTGGGGGTGTTCAGCCTGGAGAAAAGGGGGCTGAGGGGAGACCTTCTCACTCTCTGCAACTCCCTGAAAGGAGGGGGCAGCCAGGGGGGGTTGGTCTCTTCTCCCAAGTCACAGGTGATGGGACAAGAGGAAACGGCCTCAAGTTGCTCCAGGGAAGGTTCAGATTGGAGATTAGGAACAATTTTTGCAAGGAAAGGGTTGTGAAGCCTTGGACTGGGCTGCCCAGGGAAGGGGTTGAGGCACCATCTCTGGAGGGATTCCAAAGCTGGGTTGACGTGGTGCTCGGGAACATGGTTCAGTGATGGTTTTTTGTCGGAGTGAGGTTGATGGTTGGACGAGATGATCTGAAAGGTCCCTTCCAACCTGGACGATTCTGTGTTACAGGTGGAGATAAGAGTTTTAGGTGTGATAATTTGGGGCTTGTGTTGTTAAATTCCAAATCGTAAAACATTTTTGGGAAGAAATGGGTTTTAACTTGGCCAAAATCCTGGAATTTTGATGTTACAAATAGAGTTGTTTAAAACATGCCCTTCGAGAACTGGATTCTTTCAGTTTTATGGTGGTTCTTGTGACTATTTTTTCAAAATGAGAGCTTGGCGGTACCAGTCGCTGAGTCTTTGTGTCTTGATCCGAAAGGGGCCTATTATTTACAACTACCAAATTCTTCCTTCCAGAGTTCGGAGGCTTTGGGTCAGTTAGTGGAAAGATTGAAATCGAAATCAAGATAAATCACGAGGGAGAAGTGAACAGAGCACGTTACATGCCGCAGAACCCGTGCATCATCGCTACGAAGACTCCGTCCAGCGATGTCCTTGTCTTTGATTACACCAAACACCCCTCTAAACCAGGTGTGTGTTCTTCCTTGTGTCTGCCCCTCAGAGATCAGCCAGCCCCACCTTGAGATAAGGTTGATGTAGTGAAAAAGAGGTTAAAATAGTTTGGTGGGTTGTGTATTGTTTATGATTTGAATGGGAAGCAGTTATTTAGTGTAAAAGGTTATTTTGTGTGAAGCTTAAAGACGTGTGTCCGATGTGTATCGATAGAAAGGGATGCTTTTT
This sequence comes from Nycticryphes semicollaris, assembly GCA_013400055.1. NCBI lineage: Eukaryota > Metazoa > Chordata > Aves > Charadriiformes > Rostratulidae > Nycticryphes > Nycticryphes semicollaris. Next base: position 112,970 of record VXBJ01006733.1, on the reverse strand, counting down.
TCCTTATTTTGTCATGTCACTGTATGTGGTGACATTGGGGGTGGTAGAAGGTGCCTTTTTGGAAACTATAGGATATGCTGAGTAGCTGAGCTGTTGTCCTCATACCCTGGAAGGATATTAGCAGTCACTTACTGATTAAACTCGTCAAGATCGCGTAGAGTAACTGGCTCTGCCACTTGTGAGGAGGATTAGAAGAGAGTTTCTCACTTCCAGAGTGCAGCTGGGGATGTTGAGAGAAAGAAAAATATTGCACCAGCAGAGTGTTTAGGAAGAGATGTTCCTCCATCCAGCCAGACTGGGTGGCTCATGCCAAAGTGTGGAGGTGGCCACTGGGCTTCTTTGGCTCTTCAGCAGGTCTAATAGCACTAATTTAGAATGGACCCACTGCTAGGCCATCCAGCTAAAACAGAAAAGAAACAAAACAGCTTGGAAAAGTCATCATTGTGCTTTTACTAAGCTCAGAAAACAAACTGCTCTGTGTTTGAATCGCCTCACTCTGTTCTAATGAGGTGATTCTTCACTTGGGGAAAATGCTCAAAAGAACAGAGAGGGATCCTGTTGAAAACCTCAAAGTGAAGTTTAGTGAAGGGCAGTAAAACTTCATGCCAGGTTTTCTCGGATGTGCTGGAAGTGATACCAGACACTGGAGTTCTTACACTGCCTTTTTACAGACCCTTCTGGAGAGTGTAACCCTGATCTGCGTCTTCGTGGGCACCAGAAGGAAGGTTATGGGCTGTCATGGAACCCGAACCTGAGTGGGCATTTGCTTAGTGCTTCTGATGATCATGTGAGTATTTTAAATATCACTGGGGTACAATCTGCACTGCTGTCCCTTGACAGAGGTAAAAAAATGTTCTGTTTTTGAGGGGGAGGAGAAAGGAATGTCTGTCTAAAGATGTGATTTTAAAAAATATTGTGGTTTTCTTTTTTTTTTAAGACTATTTGCTTGTGGGATATTAGTGCTGTTCCAAAGGAAGGCAAAGTGGTGGATGCAAAGACCATCTTCACGGGCCATACAGCAGTAGTGGAAGATGTATCTTGGCACCTGCTCCACGAATCTCTGTTTGGATCGGTTGCTGATGATCAGAAGCTCATGATGTAAGTGGGGTGATGTCTTCAGAAACCGAGTGCTTCTGTCCCTCGTGCTTTCCCACCTGCCCCTTGGTCCCTCAATAAAATGGGATGTAAACCTTTGTTCCAATTCTGTGTTTTCTCCTTACAGATGGGATACCCGGTCAAACAACACCTCCAAACCTAGTCATTCAGTGGATGCTCACACAGCTGAAGTCAACTGTCTCTCCTTCAATCCCTACAGTGAGTTTATCCTGGCCACGGGATCAGCTGATAAGGTATGTCTACCCTGAATTTGGAACACGTTTGTTTAGTTTCTGATGTGTAAGTGGGGATGTATATATTGATTGTTTCAATAAAAAACATGGTTTTATGTTGGTTTTTTTTTTTCCTAGACTGTTGCTCTATGGGACTTGAGGAACCTAAAACTGAAGTTGCACTCCTTTGAATCACATAAAGATGAAATATTTCAGGTATAACACATGCACGTAGACTTAGTTCTACTTGTTTGTCTAGAAGAAATGAAGAATACTCTTCTCCACTCTACCTTTTTATTAAATGTACTTGCACTTAAAAGCTCATATATTCTTTTCTCTCATCTGTTTATAGTTTTCTGGCTTGTGGAGCTGTATAGTGCTGTGTGTGGGGCAGAGCTCCAGTACAGATAAGAGTGTCCAGAAAGGCAGGGGCAGAACATAACGAGGAAATGGTCGAGAGCTTTAACCACAACAGAAGGGTGAAATGCAAGCAGTAGGGAGAAAATGTAAATTATTCATGGCAGCAGATTGAAGCAGGGAGGCACACTGAACCGGCTGCAGTGTTTTCATCTTCTCAGCTTGGTCCTGCAGGAAGGTTTTAGCTGGTACCCATTAAAGGGGATCACTGGAAAGTCCTGTGACAATGAACAATTACTAATTTTGCTGGTGTAAATATAGAATGTTCTCATCAGGGGCAGCGTGTGCTTTGCAGATACAATATTTCCATCTCCACCTCGTGCCCTACTCAGAATTAAAATATGCAGAGATGTTTTGTAGGAGGATTGCTAGTTAAGACTGTAGTGACTTCTAAATAAAATTACACGTGGAGTTGTGAAATGTCAGGATAGTGTGCAGAATTACGTGTTCTTTTCTAATCCCATGGTGCTGGTAAGCTTGGAGAGATTTATCTGCGGCAGCAGTAGTAAATGTGGGCTTTTGGACAGTTAAGCTTAATTACAGTGATTCCGTGTGTAAACTGTACTAATTGAGGAATTCACAGTTTGTGCAATACCTTTGTTAAGCTAAGGAGCAGCTAATACCCTGGAGAGCTGCTTTGCACCCCATAACCTTTCCTCTAAGAAAGATCATGTGGTACCTTTTGGGTGTTTAAATGCCTTTTTAGGATAGGAATGTTCACAAACCAACCATCTGTGTTGGAGTGTGGTTATTGGGCACATTCATATTTCAAGTTACTATGAATATGAATTCTTGTAGAGCTTTCAGGATACAAAGTGGAGGGGTGTTTCTTGTGAATGTGTCACGTTACAGGTTCTTAAAACTAACTTCCTTTCTAAATTCTTCCTCATCTCTAGGTTCAGTGGTCTCCCCATAACGAAACCATTTTGGCCTCCAGTGGCACTGACCGCAGGCTAAATGTTTGGGACTTGAGGTAAATCCTAAATGAGTCAAGTTGTCCTGGAGAAATATTATTAATTGCATCACACTTGTACAAAGCAAACAAACCCCCACCTTTTTGTTTTTCCTCCTGTTTTTTTTACAGTAAAATTGGAGAGGAGCAATCCCCTGAAGATGCTGAGGACGGTCCCCCAGAGCTGCTGGTAAGTCTTTAGAACCTCACTGACTGTTTTCATCTATTAATCATCTCTGTGATGTAGATCTGAAACCATTCCCCCCTTTATCTTTTTTTTTCTTTCCCCCCAAATACTAGTTTATTCACGGTGGTCATACTGCCAAGATATCTGATTTCTCCTGGAATCCCAACGAGCCCTGGGTAATTTGTTCTGTATCAGAAGATAACATCATGCAAGTCTGGCAAATGGTAAGTGCTTGGGGAAGGTGCAGGAGGTGCAGAACTGCCTGGAGCTCAGCATCCTTGCTCTTATTTACAGCTCTCAGCCTGAGCTGCTTTGTAGCAGGCGCTGCCTGAATCTCACAGGGACAGTGAAAATCCACTCTAGGTTTGGTCCAGACAGTGGTTTACAAATACACAGAAGCTGGTTTGTGTTCCTCGTGATTTAAAAACGGAAAAAAAAGATGGAGGAGGTGGTGGTGAATAGGAAAAGTTCCCTGACCCTAAATTACTATCTATTGAAGGTTTTAGAAGACAGACTTGTGTAGCTTGAAGAACCTTTGACAAGACCATTCTCCTAACTTTTGTTTATCTATAAATTGGTTCACATGGGCTTTGTGCTTAGCAGCTTTCCATGTAGTTCCTAAGGAAGGTGCTGCTGCTGAGTAGAGGATCTACTAAATGTATATAAAATTGAAATAAGCCTTGCAGTGCTCTCTCAGAAGGCAGATTTCCATGAGCTGCAGTAACTCACAGGATATTTATGTGATGTTTTGGAGATGTGGCTTGTGAAGAAGACGGTCATTTGTGTCACTCTGTTAATGCTCAGTTGCCTTGAGGGATCAGGGGTGGGTGAGAACAGAGGAAGGAACAGAGGGTTATTCTCCACGGAGCGGAGAAGCTGTGGCTGCCCCATCCCTGGAGGGGTTCAAGGCCAGGTTGGAGGGGGCTTGGAGCAACCTGGGCTGGTGGGAGGTGTCCCTGCCCAGGGCAGGGGGTGGCACTGGGTGGGCTTTAAGGTCTCTCCCAACCCATTCCATGATATGGTATTTGCAGATGAAAAACTGTAGATAAAAACTAGAAAAAGACTTTTCTAGATGATGGAATCCTGCTTAGTGTGGTGGCAAAGTGCTGCTTAGGTTCCTCCATCTCTGTCTTGCAGGCGGAGAACATCTATAACGATGAAGATCCCGAAGGAAGCGTGGATCCAGAAGGGCAAGGATCCTAGAGGATGGCTTTTTCCTGGTTTTAGTTTGGGGTTGTTTTTTTTTTTTTTTCCCTTCTCTTCCCTCTTGACCCTGATATTGACTTAACACTGGTTTTGAGACACACGTAGACTTTGTGTTCAGCCATCCTTCTGTAGATACCACCACCAGGCTTTTTAACCCAGACAGTGAGTGCTCCCAAAGAAAAAAGGGCTGAGCCCGGCTCCGCTGGTTCCGTGCTGTAGCTCCTCGCTCAGATCCACAGCAACCTCTCGCCTCTAGGGCTGCCTCATTTTAGCTGCCTCCATCACACGAAGCAAACTCGGTTTGGTTTTGTTTTGTTTTCTCTTTAGCTTGCTACAGCTGCGGGCTTTTGCCTAATTTAAGTAAAAGTTAACTCAGTGGAGCTGCCAAAGTGCGCGAGAGCCAGTGGAGATGATACAAGTGTTAATCCACTGGCGGTTCAGAATTGGAGCCTTGGAAGGTCTTGTCCTCTCAGTACAGCTCAGAAGTTTTGGGATTCCTTCAGTTAATCTCTTATCTTGTGGATTATTTTTTTTTTTTTCTGCCTCTGCAGATACAAAACAGATTTGCAGCTTCAAAGTTGAACTGAAATTAAGTTCCTTTCTATTTTTCCCTCTCTCTCTGTACTGGTAATTCTGGGTTTTTCATTCCTTCCTGTCCCTTCTCTCCCATCTGCTGGGTGACAGCAGGTTGGATTTGTTAGCTAGTCCTGCAGAGCATTGCTCACCTTCTCATGGTTTGTTTTTTTTTTCTTTCTTTCTCTCTATTGTGTGTTTCTTGAGCTGTGTTTTCACATAAATATTTCTTTCCTTTCTGTGAAATGGTTTTTAAAACTTGGGAGCCACCAAGTTGTAAAGGTGTATGTTTTTACCAGCTGATACACCACCCATGGCGTGTCCGGGAACCTCTAACAGCGTTGGTAGCTGGTACCCCTAAAGCAAATTACATGTGGATAAACTACTTTTTTTAGGAGTTAGTCCTTTGACCACTAGTTCCTGCACATCTTCCACTAGGGTGTCCTGTTCCACCAGCAGCCTGTTACTCTCCGTGCTCCTCATGACTAATTGCGTGTAAGTGCTTCAGATGGAATAAAATTTTTTCTACGTAAGAGCTGTGGAGCCCTGTGATCTGTGCACTGGGGGTTCCCTGTCTCCAGGGTAAGCTCTTCAGAGAGCTGAGAAAGCAAAGGCCTAGTCTCTACCTGTGTGTGTCCCAGGAGACTCGGTGCTGGTGCAGCTGTTCACACCTGGATGCTTTATTTGTGAAATGAGTCCGTGAGGGCTCGCTCTCCCCAAGCAGCCAAGAACGAAGTGGGATTTTGGGTCTGCCTTCAGCCCTTGCCCCAGAACTATTATGTTTTCCAGTGTTAGTCTGCAGAATAAATAGTCAGACCTTGGTTTGACACACAAGCTTGTTATTTTCCCTTTGAGACACAGCTTTGAGAATTAAAAGGATCGTTAAACCCCAACCTTTATTTTCAGTGTGAGACTTTATATATAAAGTGGGAACCTATTATCCACAAACTCAGTCCCGTGGCCGAGTCTGTCACGATACAGCAGAGACCCTTGAAATAGAAAAGAAAATCCTGTTAAAAGGATAAAGCTTCTCTTTCATGTAAACTTTAAAAATGAAACACCCCCCAACCCCAGCACTGGCTTATAGAACAACACTCCCTGTGCAGGCTTTATACCATCCACTTACAGAACAAGATAAGGTACATATATATATATATATTGGGGTTTTTTTCCCCAAACACAGCAAAAACAAACACTAAAACATTCTTTATGTCCATTGTTCAGTGCAAGTATTTTCTCTGCTCCTCTGTGGGAAAGCAGTTTTACTACACCAGCGACAGGAGGGATGTTCCTGGCTTGGGGCAGCCGCTGGGCCTCGGGCAGGGCCGGCGGGAGAAGGGGGACGTCCCCTGCAGGTGCCTCTGTCCTTTATTGTTGCTACAACGAGGAGAAAATCCATGGTTTTTAGCAGCCCTGGTCTTCCTTTTCTTCCGATTTGCAAAGGTGGCCGTAGATTTCTAAGCAGCCCCTGTGTGGGGAGAAAATAAATTCAGGTGCCTGAGTGTTTACACAAAGTGCTCTCGGCTGGAGAAAAAAATGGGCAAGAGATGCTATTTCTGAAAAACGTTCTTTTCAGGAAGAAAAGTAATTGGGGAAATGCTTAAACTGGCTGGGTACGGGGTCTTGTGAGCGTGTGGACCCAGCCCAAATCCCCCAGAGCCCTTGGCAAAGGAAGCTTTGACGGAAGGGAATGTTCTTAATCCCCTGGTTCCAAGGGGAAAGTGTGAGAAGCCACCTGAGAAGCTTCTCATGCCCTTAATCGCTTCCAGGGAGGGCAAGTTAAAGATCGTTAAGACAGCCCTGGTGCTGTGCCTGGGCTCAAATATTGGCTGTGATTTAGACCCCTGGTTTAGAGGGAGCCCAAGCAGTGAAGACAAGGGGATTGGGGCTGTTGGGATCTGGTCTGCGGCGTAAATGCATTTAGTCTTGGCCTGGCCGGTGACAGGAGAGGCTGAAAGAGAGATCTCTTCCCCTGCCAAAGTCTTAACCTGGATTAAAGGAAACTCTACCTATTTGTGGTGGGGAATATCCTCTCGTGCCTTTGCATGAAGAGGTTTGAGTGGAGAAGGGGAAAAAAAAAAAGAGAGTACTAAAGTAACAACAAAGCTACAGAAAAATGGTTAAGAGAGTGCACAGCTGAGATTGGAGTAACGTAAAACACCCCACGTTTGGTGAGACGTTTTCTGCAGCTTTGAAAAAAATCCTGTGAAATAAAGACCTGGGTGAAACCAGCAGCAGGGAAGGACAAGAAGAAGATACTTCCCTCTCACTGAGGAACATTCACAACGGTGTTTCCCAAACCTAAACCTCAGCTCCTTCCCACAAGGAATCCACTGCTTGGTTTTAAGTTGCCGGAACTGCTTCCTGGAAAGTCACCTCTGCTCCTTCGTGTGCAGGAACTTCCACCGAATCCCAATTTGCTGGATGGCAAAGGGTTTGGAGTTCCTGCCACCAGACCCCTTGCTCACACGCTGGCCGGCAACCGGGCAGCCAAAAGCCCATGGTGTGACCACCGGCCTCTTCCCCACCATCCTCCTCCTCCTCCCAGCCCCTCCACTATCCACAACACACTTGTAGATGGAGAGCTCCCGGTGGAGGCTGGTCCTCAGCTCCTCCAGTTCCTGATTCTTGCGCTGCTGGAGCTGGACTCCGTTCTTCAGCTCCTTCAGCCTGTCCTCCAGCTCCTCAACCTGCTCCTGGGGAGGCAAAAGAAGCGACTGGATATGCTGGGGGGAGGAAGGCTGTCTCGGTTCCTACACTGAGCTGCTGCCCATGCTCTCCTGGGGGCATCTGCCTGTCCATGGCGCTGATCTGGATAAAGTCCAGCCAGGCTGGTGGCCAACCACCATCTTAATAAACCTCCCCCCAAAATATCTTTGTTTTATTTCAAAGGTGGGAGTTTGGGTCAGGATGTGCTGTGTTGGGTCCTTAGTTGGTTTTGTCCCCTAGACTACTTTGTGTGTGTTTTGAGAAGCTGCCAGAGCTGTATAAACCCGTGAGCCAGGAGAAGATAAATGAGGAATTGGGGCAAAAAAGAAAATGTGGAGGCACATCGAGAATGCTCCAAGTCTTGTCCTCCCAGGGAGAAATCCAACATGAGCAGTGTTGGGGGTGCTGGGGACCTGGTCCCCAGCCCAGGGGGGAGGAGAAGCCATGGAGGGGACAGGCCAGTTTTGAGAAGCTGCTTGGAGCTGGGCTGGGAGGAGGCAGCGATTACGAGGTGAGAACAGGGAGTGTTGAAACGGGGGAGATTAATTGTGGAGCCTCTTTGCCAAATGTGCTCTTGTAGATATTGAATTGCCTTGTCCCTCTGGACGTGGTGGCCGGGGTGGGGGCAGAGGGGGAGACAGACACAGACATGCTGGGCACAGCCAGAAATAACCCTCTCAGGAGGCAGCTGGGGCTGTGGGTGCAGGAGGTGAGACCCTCCTGTCAGTGGGAAGGGCAGGATCTGCCCCCAGCAGAGCTGGGCATTTAAAGAAAAGACATCTTTTAAAACCCACACCCAAACCCTGACTTTTCCAAGGGCCTTTGCTCAGCAAAGTGCATCGCTCTGCCACTGGCCCACTCTGGGAATGAACACCCCCCCCCAATCCCCTCTGCCTCGTCACTGCTCACTGGGGCCGTTTCTGAGGGGCAGGTCAGACCCACGTGAGAATATAATCAGGAGAAAGCTTTCTTTTTTGTCTTTTTCCCAGCATCTCATGGGGTGAAGCCCCAGCATTTTCCCACCGCGCCCCTGTAAGCTCCGGTTCGTCCTTCGCTCAGGGGCTGCTGCTTCTCCAGCAGCATCGACTTCTCCAGCTGCTTGACTTCAACCAGCAGGAGACATTCCACCCCTTCACCCTCCTCATCCACCCCGCTACCTCCCCTGGGCCCTACCAGCAACACCACCCACGTTCCACCGGCTGCAAAGAGCGACTCCCACACTCCAACCGAGAAGGTGCTGGGGATGCCGGGGCACCTACCCGGTACTGCCCGACCTCCTCATCCCGCTTCTGCTTGACGAGGACGATCTGCTCCTCCAGGCTGCGGTTCTGCAGCCGCAGCCGGCTGACCTCCCCCTGCAAAGGCCGCAGGGCTTCCTTCATCCCTTGGATCTCCCCCTGCATCTCCTGCAGCGCCTTGGCCCCCGCCTCCCTTCTCTCCAGCAGCCGCAGCAGCTGGGGCTCGTAGTGCTCCTCCAGACCCCGCCGGCTCTCCGCCACGAAGCTCTCGAACTCCATGGAGAGCCGGCGGCTCTCTTGCAGGTACAGGTTGTCCTGCCGACACGGCGGGCTCTCCAGCCGCTGCCTCAAAGCCTCCTTTTCCTTCTCGCAGGTCTCCTTCAGCTGGGACAGTTCACCGGAGAGTTGCCCAGCCTGGGTCTCCAGCTCGCCCCGGTAAGCGGCGTGCTGGGAGAGGTCGTGCCGCCGGCTCTCCAGCTGGTACTGGCAGGCCACGCACTCCTTCGTCACCTTGAACAGCTTCTGCTTGATCTGCCGGATCTCATCCTTCAGGTTGTCCCTCTCCAGCTCCACCTTGGCCAGCAGCCGGCAAGCCGCCTGGATCTCCTCGTGGGCATGGCGGATCTCCTGCAGCGCCGGCTCCCGGAGCTGGGAGAGCTCCGCGATCAGGCTGTCTCTCTCTTTCTCCAGCTGCTCGACGGCTTCGATGCATTCTTGGAAGTATTCCCCCAGCTCTTCAAGGGTCAGACACTGATGCTCTGCATCCAAGGGACCACCTGCTCCCTCTGCGTCCATATCCAGCGGGATTCCTGCCCCATCCACGTCAGCTGGGCTCCCTGCCCCATCTGTGTCCATGTACAGTGGGATCCCTGCTCCACCTGCATCCACGTCCAGTGGGATCCCCGTCCCACCTTCATTCACATCCAGCAGGATCCCTGCCCCATCCACATCCAATGGGATCCCTACTCCATCTGCATCCACATCCAGTGGAATCCCTGTCCCACCTTCATCCTTGTCCAGCGGGATCCCTGCCCCACCCACCTCCGGTGGGATTCCTGTTCCACCTTCATCCACATCCAGTGGGATCCCTGCTCCATCTGCATCCCCATCCAGCGGGATTCCTGCCACATCCACATCCAGTGGGCCCTCAGCCCTGGCCGCATCCTTGCCCAGCTGGGGCCCCAGCATATTTAGCTCCAAGAATGTGTCACCGCCGTCTGCCTGCAGCTCCCAGCAGGTGACAGGGCTGTCCCGGTGCAGGGGTGTCACCCCTGCACCCCCTGCTGCATCTAATGGGCTGTGTGAAAGGTCTGGGTGTGGAGCAGCTCCTGCAGCCACATCCTGGGGGGCAGAGGATACTCCGGCTTCATCCAGCCTCAGCTCTGGAGGGGCTTCAGGCTCTGCCATCAGGTCCCTGGAAAGGAGAGAAGAGGTGAACCAGAGCAATGAGTGTAACAGGTCTCAGCCCTTCCTCTCCACCCTACAGCAGGCTGAGCCGGGGGTGCTCTCGCTGCAGCCCCGCTGCTGTCACTGTGTCACCCAAGGACTGTGCAAACTGGGCAGGGCTGTGCTGGCACGCTCCAATGATAACTTGGACCTGAACCACTGGTTTTGGCACGGGCCAGACCAAGGGAAGAAAACCCTCTTAAAGTGACAGAGGAAGAACGAGGGGTGCAAACCTGGACCCCAAAGCCAAGAGCTACCACAGTGCCGATGGGAACTGCCTGTTGTGTCATGATCCATCTCCCCCAGTGGCACTGGTGTGACCGGTGAGCCAGGAGCAGAGCTGCTGTGCCGGTGCCAAAAGCTCACAGCCGGGGTGTCACACACACCCCACACTGCCTGCATGGGCATCCCCAGTACAACTTCTCAGGATTTTAGCAATGGGCCATAAACTCCTGGTGCAGGAACGTGCTGCTAAAGCCCCGGTGGGCTCTGGGGTGGCTGGGATGGAGTAAAACACCACGCACACACCCAGTGCCCGAGCGAGCAGCAGCTCCTGCAGCAGGAGCTGGGCTTTGCAGAGTCATCCGATCCTGACGTTATCCCCAGCCCCGGTACCTGCAGCTGCCACCACCAAATACTCCCGTCTTGGGTGCTCTTTGGGGTAGGATGGAGAGGTAGGATGGAGATGACAACCCTCAGGGATGAGCCGGGGTTTTTCCTGCCGCTTCCAGGAGCCGGGGCTGGTGGTGGGAGGATGCTCTCACCTCCTGGCCACGCTGCTGAGCTCATGTCTCGTCATCCCCCAAGGAATGAGCGCAGGCTGGCACTCGCAGGCAGCCCTCGGCTCGCGGCAACGGCTTTAGGGAAAGAACTGATTTTCACTGATACTTTCTCTCCTAATAAGGTAGTTTTCGGCAGCGATGACACATCGCAGCCTCGGACCCAGCGGCCGATCGGCTGGAGAGGGGGCAGCGCCTGGAAAGGTGGGGAATGGGCTCCCCTTCATTTTTAATTTGCCCTCGTACGCTGCCAGCGCTTATTTTTCAAAGTTCTCGGCTCTGCTTTGCATCAGCAGGGCGGGAGGGGAGGATCCTTCCTACCCTCACAGCGGGGCGTGGGGGCTCACTCCCACCCACCACC
>VXBJ01006733.1:64984-90989 GCA_013400055.1 Nycticryphes semicollaris | reverse complement strand
GCCCCCGGGATGAAGGCAGATGTTAACTCTCAGCGGCAGCGAGCCCTCTCCCACTCCCCGGGTGGGTGCTCGTGGAGTCCTGCTGCCTGTGAGCGGTTTGAGTCCGTTTTTTGGCCGCTGCTTTGTCCAGGTTTCGCAATATTCTTCTTAATTCCCTGATGAAGTAAAGGAATTGATGTTCCAGAAATATTAAATTANTAATGACTGAGATGTGGCATCTCCCCCCAACTTGATTTCCTCCATCCTCGGCTGCTGCGTGGCACGTGGTTTGGTGTAAACAGGGGCTTTGTGTGTTAGGTTGAGCTCCTGGGCTCAAAGGAGGGAGGAGAGGGGTGGGCACCACTGCCCCCGCGATTGTTCCCCGGCGTGTGTGGGAACGAATCTGTTAATCTGCCAAAAAAAAAAGAAAGAAAGAAAGAAAGAAAAAAAAAAAGAAAAGCAGAGAGTGACACTTCAGAAAATGTGAGCAGCAGGAATCCCCTGGCTGGCCTGAACTGGCAACGGTGAGCGGCTGCTGGCGAACAAAGAGAGGTGTGTCTGCAACCACAGCTATTCCACCTGGAGACAACTGGAAGAATTGCTCTTGCAAATAACGTTCCGTAAGATCCGATAAAACTATTTCGCCGGCGTCATGTTTCTCTTTAGAAGGAAGGTCTTATTTCATAAGACAATATCATCATTGACTCTGACTCCGGCAGTGATGGGAACATAAGCCGTTGGGAGGTGAAGAGCTGGGCAAGGATGAAGTGAAAATGCATTTCCCTGCCAAGAGGGAGCCGGGGCCCTGGGCTGGTCCCACGGAGGGGACCAATATATAAAAAATACCTTCCTGGGAGCAGGGAGCTGAGCTCCTTGTGCTTCTGCAGGCTGGGGCTGGAGCTGTCATCAGCAGAGCCGGCCTGGACTCCGGCTGGAGCAGGAAATCAGCTGAAACCTTCCTGGTTATGTATTTCTGTTAATGATTGGGGATCTCAAGTGGGGTTTTTGTGTTACCTTTGCCTCGCTGCGCTTTACTTCCCCGTGAAGGGAGCAAGGGCTGAATTCCTTTCTCATTCAGGCAGCTCGGCTCCCTCTTTGCTCGGCAAGTGGATCAGGTTTAGAAAACACCACGCGGGAGGGATAAAACACCAGGAGGGGTGGATCCTTCCCCCTGTAGCAACGCAGGGGGGGGTCCCCACCACCCCATAGCTTGGGCTGGCCGGTCTGAACCCGGGGAGCGTGTGACTTGGGGACGATCAGATGTGCTTGAAGCAGTCACGCTGCGGTGACAAGATCGGTATCTCATGAGCAGCTTCCCCTCCCCTCCCTCTGAGCTCCTTGCTGTTATCAGAGTCCTCTCAGGGAATAAAAACGGGGCTTTCTGGCCCTGAGAGTCCTGCACCAGCATCTCTTGCCCCCGGTTTTCTGTTCTCACTGGGTTTCGTAGCATTCCCGCTGTGCTGGGAATGCCAGGGAAGCTGCAAATGCTTCCCTGTTCCCTGCCCTGCTTTCCAAGGGGATTTCTGGGTACAGCGATGTAAACTGGAATCTGGGATGAAGGATGAGAGCAGCCGGCTGGCCGTGCAGCCTGTCGGCAGGTTGTGGAGGGGTTTGTGTCCCCAGGCAGCAATGGGGCAGTGATACAGGTCAGTGGGGTCTGCAGGGGATGCTGGAGCTGCCTGTGCTGTCCCCCACTACGGCAGAGACTGAGAGGAGGGACCCAGGAAGGAGCTGGGTTGCCACATGGCTACGAGTTACCCCATTAGCCCCTTGATATTTATGGCACTTGGCTGGGTTCCTGGGGCTCGGCTCCCTCTCGGAGCCCCCCTCGACACCTCGGGGGCTGTGGGTTGCTGTGGCTGGGGGCGGTGAAGCTTTGGTGGCCGCATTCACTTGGCAGGTGTTGGCACAGAGGGTGTCTGTTTTGGGAGCGGAGGGGGAAGTGTCTCGCTGTATCTGGGGCAGCCGCAGGCTCCAGCCTCTCCTTTTCTTGCAGGGGGAAATGTAAAAGTATCTCACTGGGAATGCTGGTGTGTGTGGCTGTGGAGGAGTCTCCCCCCTCCCCCCATGTCACTGAGGAAGGGGATCGAGCAGCATGTTGGGATCCATGCAACCTGTTTGGAGCTGTTTTGAGGAGATGTACGTCCCAGGAAGGCCCAGGAGGTGCTGGGCAGTGGGAGGAAGCCCAGTCACAGGCTGGAGATGCCCCTGGCTGACCCCGCTTCCGCAGCCCAGGGGAAAAATCATCTCCCCGAGCCACTGGGCAGAGCAGAGACCTTTGGCTCCGTTGTCCTTGTGACCATGTCCGTGTTTAATCCCATCTGGCCCAAGACACAAAGGCTGTGCCTTGAACTGGGTACAGCCAGTAAATGGGAAACAAGGCATAGTTTCCCACTGGATCCCCCCTTCCCTTAACAGCTCCCACAGCAGGCACGGGGACATGGGGACATGGGAACAGCCACCCTGTGCCAGGCACAAGACGATCTCTGCCCCTCTGACCATGCCCGTTTGGGCAGCAAACCAAGTTGGTGAGAAAAGGAACCATCACAATTTCCATCGCGGAGAAGGAGGCTGAAGTCCAAGGATTAGTTTATTACTGTTCACCTTGAGAGGTCAGGAGTTGCCAGTTGATTTGTAATTTTTTTTTCTCTTTTTTTTTTTGCATCATCTCCCCAGTTTTGTGCCTTTCCCACAAAACCCTCCTTCCTGTTTATCCCTGGCTCTGAGGAATCACCTAAGGAACATCAACATTGCCCACCCCCTGGCCGGCTGACCCCTCCCTGCCCTTCCAGCCTTTAATGTTCTAATTGAAAATCAGGAGGCAAAGCTGAGCTTTGACGGGGGCAGGCTGGTGGCAGCGCTTCAGAATGAGCAATGGCAGGGCTTTTCCGTGCAGCGTGGGCAGCTGGTGAAGCACCCATCTGCCCTTCCCCCTGCCAGCCCCAGCCTGCTCCGTGCTTGCAAAACCCCACTGGAGCAGGGAAAAAATGGGGTGCACCCAGGGAAGGCATTGGAAGGATGTGCCGGGGGTGTGAGCTGATGTGGACGCAGATGTCCTCCTGGCTTGCCCGTCTGTGGCTTGGCCATGGGACAGAAGTGGCCGTGGAGAGGGTGGCAGGGGTTTAACATCCATCTACGGGCATGTGGGTGCTCGCCCTGAGGTTGGGCAACAGCCAGACCCAGCCCGCGTCCTCAGGGTCTTGGAGGTTCTGTTCTAGCTTTGTCTGTCCCATGCCAGGCTTGGCTGGGGTGTCCCCATGGGGCTGGGACCCCCAGGACCCGCAGTGGGGATGTGTGTGCCATAGCCAGGGTTGTTGGAGCTGTGCTCAGGGACAGGCAGAAATGGTGGTGGATCAGTGGAGCGCAGCGAACTCTCGGGGAGGTGGGAGCAGGGAGGAAGGCGAGTGCTGTGCCCAGCTTGTCCCCATGTCTGGGGACATTCAGGGAGCTGGGGAGGATGGTGGGGTGGGTCTGTCTTTGCCCGCTTGGCCTGTCTGCGGCACCCACGCATCCCTGCCGGAGGGATGGGGCTGGGAGGGTGCTGTGGGATCCGACGGGTGATCCCGGCAGGCCCCTCCTCTCTGCCTGTACCATTGGCTCCGGCACCGCCGCCTGCGAGCACCGAGCTCCGCTGGAGCCGGAGGGATGGGAGACGGTGGCTGAGAGCCCTCGTCTCCCGCGGCCGCCGGGGCCACGTCGGAGCCCGTTCAGCTCCGCCATGTAGCGTCCCGGCTTCCTCCACCTGGTCGTGGTGGAGGGCGAGAGCAGCCTCATGGGCAACGTACACCGCAAGAGGAGCCCAGCGGGCATCAAGGCCAGCTCCTACTGGCCCTTCAGCCGTGCTGGGAAGCCACGGGCAGGTAGGAACCATGGGGGTGCCCAGGAAGGGGTGCAGGGAGTCCTGGTTTGGTGTCTTTTGGAGGGAAAAACGCACTGGGAAAGTTTGCTGCCTCTGCTCTGGTGTGGGGCTGGGCAGGACCTGAGTCACCGTGGCCGGTGGCTTCGTTCCCACTGCCCTCCCTGTGCTTGGGGGGTGGGGGGATGTCAGGATCGGGCCCCCTGGCTCCAGGTGCTGGAGCAGGGGAAGAACCTCTGGCTCCATGCAGGGGCTGTGCTGACATGCCGGGGACCGGCCGTGAGCTCGTCTGCACTATCAGGATGGGGATCGTCCACTGAATTAGTTACCGATTTGTTTTTCCAAGCGGCGTCACCTCCCTCCCTGGTTTCCGCTCCCGTCCCGTGCCTCGGTTTCCCTCGCTGCGCCCCGGGGGTCTGGGAGTGTTTGTAGAGAGCACCGGGCTGCTCCCCCCTGCATCCGCCCTGTGCTCTGTGTGTGTCTGTCTGTCTGTCCGTCCACGCCACCGATTGCTCTGGTTCTTTATGCTCCGGCTCCAGGGGTGCAGCTGAAAAGCCCAAGAGGAGGCAGGGGGCAGGGTGAGCTCTTTTCTGTAGGGGAGAGGAGCAGGGAAAAGAGTCCCACGTTGGCCTGGACCCATGTTTTCAACTATCAGCCCCTCAGCCCCACAGTGTGCCCTGTCCGGGTGAGGTTCCTCCGTCGGAGTGGGGCGGTGAGAACAGAGAAAGTCTCTCCCAGTACCATCATCGCCATCCCGGGGCTACCAATTTCCCCACTGATGTTGTTAAACTGTCCCTGTGTCACCAGCCCAGCCTGAGTCAGGGAGGGGACTTGGCGGGTGCATGGGCAGAGGTCCAGGGTTGGTAGGATTGGGGATGGCGGGCCCAGGATGGTGGGAATTGGGTGGTTTCCTCCATCCAGCCCCCCCAACTCTCTGGCCCTTGCCTCCCTGTTTCCTTCAGTCTTTCATGGTCAGCAGCTCCCCAGGTGAGGTGAGCCGAGCTGTCCTCAGGGTAAACAGGATCTGGAGTCAACCCCTCGCAGGCCTGGGGAGCAACCATGCCAAGCAAAACTGCCCCAAAGAATGGGGAGACACTGTGGGTGCATGGGGAGAGGGTACCAAAATGTCCCGACCAGCAGTACCCGCTTGGTGCCTGGGGAAACTGAGGCAGGAGTAGTTACACCGGTCACTCATGGCTGTACAGGGATGGCATCTCCTTCACCACTGGCTCTCTGCTGTCCGTCTCTCCTCACCAGTTGGCTGTGGTCTCCTCTCCACCAAAGCCATCCTCTTGTTGCGGTCCCCATGCGGGAATGGCTGGTTGCCACCAGCCAGGCTGTGTCATAGCCAGGCTCCTGCTCTTCTCTGGTCCATGCCTTTGCCTCTGCCCTGAGCCACAGCAGTGCAGGGCGAGCCACCTCCTGGGGAGATGTGGTCTGGGGGCTTGTGTGAGCATCCCTGGCACAGTTCTCACCCATTCCTTGTGCCAGCCCCATCCAGACCTCTGTCTCCTCTCCAATCCCCCTGGCCTCCCTTACTAGTCCCTGGGCCTGCAGTCCCGGTCCCTGGTGCCACCGCTGCTGCCCTTCCCCAGGGCTGGCTGGGAGAAGCCCTGCCCCGTTTCAGGTGCCCTGAAACGGGTGCCCTGTGGGACCCTGCGATACAACCGGGGCAGATCCTGCGAGGCTGAAGGACGGTGCTGGGGCTGAAGGCCATGGGGTGGAAGGTGCTGAGAAAACATGGGGCGAGTTGTGTTTGTTCTCTGCCATGGCTCCATGGCAACGGCGCGGCGGCCACAAAGCAAAAGAATTTGCATTGTGTCGCTTCAGCATTTCGTGGGGTGCAGCCGGGATCACCGGCTGGGGGCAGGGTGTGCTGGCACCCGCCCCATGGGCCCCTGCCATCGCTCCCTTCTCCCCCCTGCCCCTCACTGAGACCCTGGGTGCTTCTGCATTTTGAGCCAATTGCATCTCAAAGGCAACTGGACCAGTATCCCCAGTTCCCGTCTCTCCATCAGGAGCACCGGTTTGGCCCCACCGTGCCCACTGCCGATGCGTCAGGCCTGGGCAGGCACCGGCAGCTGCCTTTGTGCTTCTGCCATGAGTGGGATGGCGTGGGCACCCACAGCCTTTTGATCCTGGGAGCAGCGGTCCCCAGGGATGGGGTTGGCTGGGCAGGAGCCTCGGGAGCATGGCTGAGGGCTGCCGGCATCGCTTGGCCCAATGCAGACAACCTGCTCCCTGCTGCCTCGCTCTCCACGCGGGACTCACCATTCTCCTTCCCCAGTCCCATCCCCACTGACGGGGGGGGGCTCAGCTCCCTCGGGGTTTCATCCCCTGCCTCATCTCTGGCAGGAGCAGCCGGCGAAGGTCCTTGAGCACCAGGGAGACAGAAGCTTCTTATCACCTCCTTATCAGGAAGCCCTGCTGAGTCAGGGTGGAGGAACGTGGGCGACCGGCCAGGCTGCGCCCCACCGAGCCAGCGGGGACGCGGCTGCAGCTGGCGTGGGGTCCCCTGACACCCACCTCCCCTTTTGGTGGGCGCTGGGGCAGGTGTCAGGGGCAAATCCCCAGCGTGGGGTGGGGGAAGGCAGGTTTGGTTTGGAGCGAGGGGTGACCCATGGTGGCGAGGCTCCCCAGCAGCCAGCACCGGTGCCTGCTCTTGCCGTGCAGCTCCAGGGTGGGCTGAGCAAATCTGGGCGTCTTTTCTCTCCTTCGCAGCCACTTTTCGTGCCAGACCCACGCTGGGCCGGCTCCGCAAACAGCCGGGGGAGCAGATAAGGGCAGGGGCCCGCCCTGGCGTGGGGGGGACGCGCCAAGATTTACACAGGCACTTTCTCCCGGCACCGCCAGCTCGGCACACCAGTGTGCCGGATTCGCCTACCGGCATCTTCCTGCCGGCTGCGAGGGCTGAGCCCTTCCTGGTGCTCCTGGAGCGGTGCCGGAGCAGGGGAGGAGGTGATCTGTGGGTGTCCCGAGCAGGCAGCTGCCTCCAGCGCTCGGCTCTGACATGCTGAGCCATGCCCTTCTGGCAGCCACCCCGTCACCAAGAGGCGGGGACCGGGGGACCTGGTTGTCCCTCTACCCCATTCTGGGGGGCAGCCCCTGCCCCATCTGATGGCTCTTCTCCCACCTCCTCCCCTCATCCCACATTGCTGGGATCCATCCATGGAGCACATCGCCGCTCCATCTCCAATCCCGGTGGAGGATCGGCAGCTCCTCGGTGCTGGTGCTGCTCCGTGGGCAGGAGCGGGGTTGGGTGCTGCCTGCGGGACGGTGGATCCGTGCACGGGGAAGAAAAACAACCTGCAAGGTCTTGTCCCTAATCCCTCTGCTGGGTTGGCTCCCGCATTGGAGCCAGGTACCTGCTGTGACAGGCACGGCTGCCATCTCCACAGCACCCCGGGTACCCTGCAAACACGCCGGGCATGACGGCACGTGCTGTGGGGATGCAGCCAGCTCCGGGCACGGCGGCGAGGAACGGCGCAGGCGCCGCGGCCTGTGCATGTGCATGGGAGGAGAGGACACCAAGGGAAGGGGAAGCAGGGCTGTAATAAACCTCTGGACTTTGGCATAGCTCTGGGGAAGGAGGAGGTGCCGGTGGTTCGTCCCTGGCCATGTGTGCCGTCGGCATTGCCTCCGTGGCCCCACGTGGCTCTCGAGGCTCTGCCCGCCACCCTCTCCCGCCCTGTGCTCCCCAGCTGAGCTGTTCCCACCCGGATCCGGCTCCTGGCCTGGAGAAGGCTGTTATTTACCTTCAAACCTGTTTGGTGGCTTCTCCGGGGAGGGGACGGGTGCGGGGTGGGGATGTGGTGGGGACGCAGGCTCTCTGGGCTGGAACAGGGGCCGGGAATGAGAGTGGGGCACAATCAGACATGGGAGGGTGTGTGTTCTGCCTTCCTCTGTGGTGACAGGACCCCTGTGTGGGGTGCTGCTGGACCCTCTCCTGGAGTCCAAAATAACACAAGGTTGGGAATAGCAGGCATCACATGTCACCACATGGGCAGCAGCGAGGTCAGGGCCAAGCCAGCTGCGGCGCAGCCCCATTGCAGAGCCTTTGTGTGCTCCTGCCATGACAGCAGCCGTGCCTGGAGGTGGCTGTCAGGGTGACCATTCTCCTCCAAGCGGGGTGTCACCCCACACCGGCTCCTTTGCCATGGCCCATTGGCTCGCTGGGGGGATGCAGGGCAGTTTTCTGCGCTACGATTTAGAGGAAGAAACTGACTCAAGTTTGTTTTCCCATTTGAAATTAATCTTATTCCTGCCTCCGTGTGGGATCATGTTGGAGAGTTGAGGAGCCAGCAGTGCAGATCGGGTCGTGTTTATTTGCTTTGCGGAGATGTTTTCCTGGCTGAAGCAGCAGCCCCCGGGTGAGCCAAGGGCGGGCTGCAGCCCCTGGGCTGGCAGTGGGGGGCTGCGTGGCCGGAGCCACAGTAAATATTATTGTGCTCTTATCCTGCCTGGAAAGAGCATGATCCTGTGGCGTGTCCAGGGCACAGATCCTGTGCAAAGGGTTCAGAGAGTGAGGATGGCCAGGCTGGTTGCCTCCAGCAGGGTTGCTGGCCTCCCCCCAGCCTCCCTCCCTCCCTAGCTGAGGACCAGGGAGCACAGGCAGGGCAGGGTGGCAGAGGTGGGTGCCAGGGCCATGGAGCTGGAGGTGATGGGCCCAAGGGAAAGATAAACGGGCTTGGGCTCGTAAAGAGGTGGCATTGCTCCTCATGGGGAGATGCCAGCAGGGCTGCCTGCTCCATCCTGTCAGATGAGGAACAGGCTGGTCATGCTGCAAGGGGAAAGGCTGATTCAGAGGGAGCAGAAGGGCTGGATGCTGGAGCAAAGCAGTGGGACTCTTGTGGCCATGGCAGGGTCTGTGTGTTGGCTGTTCCTTAAGGGTCTCAGGGCTGGGTTTGGTTCATGGTGCACCCTGTTGGTGTTATCCACACTTAGGGCATCCATGGGCAAGTGCCTCTTTGTCCCCTCTCCAGCATGGGGAGCAGAGCGGTCCCCAAGCCTTGGTGTTCACCTGGATGGTGGTGGCCAGTGATGGGAAGGAGCCCCAAAGTCTTGGGAGAGCATCGACCCCATAGGGCAGAGGATCTTCTTGCTGCCTTCTTGCTGCCTTCTGCATCCTCCCAGCTGCTGGGAGACAGGAGGCAGGTCTCCATCCCACCGAGCAGGACACAAGCAGGCAGGTTCCCCTCCCTTTCCTCCACAGGGGACCTCGCAGCCCCCTTCCCTCCCACCTGCCAGCTCCCCCCTCCTCCCCATTTTTCTTGGGTGAGTCAGTGGTGCTGGAGCTGCGCTGCCTGTTCCCTGCCTCCTGCCGCAGGACCCGCCGCTGCGCAGGGAGAAGGCAAGTCGGGGCAGTGCCGTACAGGCAGAGATGGATGTTTTTTTGCAGATGAGTCCAGCCCAACCTGCTGCTTGCAGGAGGCACAGGACTGGTGAGGACGGGGACAGGAGCCAGAATTTCCTCCTCCGGCTCTCCCGTCAGAATAAGCAGCATTATTGCTAAGCCAGCTCTGGAAGAGAGCTGGGATGGCACCGCATCCCAGTAGCAGCATCACTGGTCTGGGGCTGTAAGGCTCTGGTCGTGTTCCTTCGGGGTCTCAGCTCCAACTTCTCCCAGTGCAGCTCTTCCCATTCCCATCCTGGTGCCTTCCAACTCCTCTCTGCTGGAACAGGCAGAGATGAAGATCTTGTGCCTGGGGTTTCCTGCCCTTTCCTGTCTCTTTGCCTTGCTGTGGGGATGCTTTTCTCCCTTTGGAGCATCCCTGGCATCGATGGTGGAGGATACCAGCTCCAAGGTAGGGAGACTATCCTTGAGAGAGTACCTGGCCCTGAGAGGCCTCTGGCTCCTTCTCCGGGAGGATTCCTCTGCCACGTGCAGCTGAGGCACGTGTGTCGGATCAATGCGGAGCCTGGAGGGGACGGGGCGATCCAGGGCGCGTCGCAAGGAATGCAACAAGGGACGGGACGCCAGCTCTGACCGGGCGTGTTGGTACCGGCATCAGCTGCAGCTGCGGCAGCTTCCTCAACCCACCAAGCTCTGCAGCCTCTGCCGCAGGATCAGATCCCTCTCCCTCATGGCTTCTCCCCTTTTCCAGTCCCTTTTGTGGCAGGTTTAGCCCTGTGTTGACAGAGCCAGGGCGAGGCAGGCCAGGCGAGGAGGACGTGGTAGCGAAGGTCGCAGGGAGTAGGAGGAGAAGCGGAGGCTGCTCTTCGCAGGCTGCTGCGCTCCCCAGTGCCAGCCCTCAGCACAAGGCTCCTCCAAGGCCGGGCTCCTGCTCCAGCTGGGTGGTGGCCACAGCATCCTGCTCGGATTATCCTTCAGGTGATTGCAGCCAGTGATGCTGAGCTTCTCTTGCCCCATGCTCAGGAGGAGGACATGTGTCTCCATCATGTGTCTCCATCTCGAGGTCCTTTGGGTCTGTCTGCTGGCACCTGGGAATGTCCTCAGGGCAGCAGCTTCCATGCGTGCTGCCATCACAGACCCACAGGGCTGAAGCTCAGCTGTGCCTGGGCCCTGGACTGGTGGCACAGGGAGAGGACTGTCCCCCTTTATCTGCCTTGCAAAGTTGCTGGTGCTGTGCTGGTTGGGTGCAGCCCCATCCATGAAGGCAGAGCTGGATGAATCCCAGAGGAATGGACCCGGTGTCACTCTTGGCTGTGTTTACCCACTGTCGCCCTGGCCCTCGCTGGGACTCGTGATGGGCTGCCCGGGGAGGAGAGGGCAGCGTTCAGCGCAGCACGTGGCCGCCTGCTTTGTGCATCCTCAGCCCTTTAATTATGTCCCTTTTCCACTTGTGCTGTGAAAAGAGCTGGGGAGCGTCTGCCTGCAGCCGCCGGCACCTTCTGGGTGAGCGTGTGGGCAGCGGGGCTGATCCTGCCCGTGCTGGAGGCAGGGTGCTGGGTTGTGCATAGCAGGGGCTGCGGGGCGTTGTTGCTTGTATGTGCTGCTGTGGGCATGAGGAGGGGAGAAATCCTCCTGAAGCCCAGAGCTGCCTGGCTGGGGACCCTGAGGTGGCCTTTGCAAGGTCAAAGTGTCCCTTGGGCTGCACATTCAATGCCTGGTGGGACCCTTGCTCTCTGCTTTGGGTGACGCTGCTCTGTCTGCAGCCAAACTTCTGTCCTGCTGCAGTTAAACTTGTGAGCAGCCCGTGGGGAGCTGGAAGGGCAGGGGAAGGAGGGTTTGACACGTCAGCTCCCGGCTGGCACAAGGATGGCCCTTCCTGCTGTGTAAATACTGGGAGCTCTTCACCTTTTGGGACTAAATGCCTGGAGATGGGCAAGACGGAGCTCCCTGAGGTGCTGGGCACCCAGGGCTGATGGAAAGGGCAAATTACCTTTCTGTCTGAGGCAGAACAAGGTGCACAGCACCTTTGTGGTGGGGACAGGTGGCTGTCAGTGCCACAGTCTGTGCCAGTGCCTGATCACCTGGCATTTCTGCCCTTGCCTTCACGTGTCCCTGTGCCAGCCACTGGACCTACTGGTTAGACTGGTCTGAGACCTCATTCTCCCCCAGTGCTGCCAGCTCTCGTGACCATGATGTAGCTGTGCCCGGTCCCTAAGTACAAACACCCTTTGCCCCATGGTGGCTCATGCCCTCCCACTGCAGGCTGAGCCATGCCGGGAACAGGGCTCTCCCTGGCAGGGACAGGGGGGACCACGGTGGGCGCTGGGGCTGGACAGGGAATGCCAGCACATCCCAAGGGCTGGAGGAAAAGCCTCCCACCTCCTCCCAGTTGGAAGGAGTTTGCAGGGGTGCTGTGCCCAGTAGGGGAGTAAGCGAGGAGGGTCCTGGGTTGGGTTGGGTTCCCAGAAGTGCAAGAGGCAGAAGTTGGGGAAATTCCAGCCCTGAGCCCAACAGGATGGATCCCTGCCAGCCATGGTGTGTGTGTGAGAAGGGCTGGGGGTGAACGGGGANGGCTGTCCTCTCCTGCCACCGCGCAGCCGTCCCCAGGGTCAGGCAGCTGCGCCGGAGCCTCTTCACCCGGCCGAGCATCCTCCTGCCGTGCGGATGAGGACAGAGAGAGGGAGCCGGGGGCTGCCGGCATCCGCCTCACCGGCTCACGGCGGGGCGAGAGCCACCCTGGCACAATAGGCAGAGCTTCTGTGGGGGGCAGCGGAGCCCCCGTGGGGACCAACGGAGCCACCGTGGGGACCAGACCCTCTCGCTATCCATCATGGTGGTTTTCATGGGCAGGAACCTCTCCTCGCTTCTGGCTTTTTTCAAGAAGAAGGGTGAGTGATGGGAAGGTGGGGAGGGAGCAGCGCCTTGTCCTTACACAACCCCTGTCTGCCAGGACCCCCTCCTGCCCCTACACCAGCTGCTTGCCCACCCGCAGCGGGCAGGGGGGTCTTGCCACCCCAGGGGGAGGGCAGGGAAGGTCACCTGGGCCCCAGCCTCATCTGCTGGGAAGTTATGGGAATAAATCACTGCAGTCCTCTCGCCAGAAGGCAGCTCTGAGTGTGCCGGGGTGTGTGTGTGTGTGTGTGTGTGATGGGGTGGGGGGGCAGATGTCAGGCAAGGGGTTGCCAAAATTGTGGGAGAAAAGGACTTAGGGGAAGGGAGACATAATGGTGGTGGGGTTGTGGGGTGTCTTGTGTCCCCTACAGGGACCCTGCCCCAGCACAGAGGTCCCCTGCGCCGTGACCTGTCCCCCTCCCTCCAGTCTGGCTGAGCCCCCAGTGCTGGCGGAGGCAGAGGCCGGTGTGGCGGCATGGCGTGGTGGCATGGCGCGGCAGGGCGGGCCGGCTCCATTGTTCGGGGCCTGCTCCTTTGTGCGGCGGAGCTGGAGCGCGGCCGCCTCACTGCCTGGCCATGCTGGCCGGGAGGGGACAGGGGACACGGGGGACAGAGGATGGGTGCATGGCGCTGGGGATGCCAAGCAGCGTGTACTTGTGTCCCCGGGGTGCTGCCGCCAGCCCCACCGGTTTCCTGGTCTCGCCCTTCCCTTCCTCAGCCTGAAGTTGTTTTTTTTCCAGGCAGGAAGAGTTTGAGGCTTCGCAGCAGGCAGCGGCGTGCAGGCAGGAGCAGGCAGGGCTGTGCCTGTGGTGCCCTGGCTGGATGATGCCGGGTGTAGCCCACAACAAGTGCCCAGAGCTGGTGGTGGGCACCCCAGGGTGATGGCGATGGTTTGTGGGGAGGGGGCTGTGGAGATGGGGTACGGAGGGTTCCTGTGCCAGTCCTGGAATGGTGCCAGGGGCTTGGAGGGGAGATTTGGGTCTTCTGGGATCTCTGTGCCTCAGTTTCCCTCATCTGTACAGTTCCCAGCCTGGCTGGGCACGGGGTGAGTCCCCGCTCTCAGGGTACTTTGCAAGGGCTGGGGATGATGCAGCCCCCCCAAAGGGAAAATCACCATCTTTCCATCCTTGTTTCATACCCCCGTGCTGCCCCTTCTCCACTCAGCTGCCCATAGCCCCCCACAACTCACTGCCTCGTTAGCTCCTAACTAGTGCCATGCCCCAGCTCCTCTCTGGCTGGTGGGGACAAAACCCTGTGGCTCCATGGCAGAGACAGCCTGACTCGGGTGTATTGACCAGCTGGGCAGAGCCACAGGAGATGATTTCTTGCCCGTTTTGGAGATGAGCAGGCTAACGTCATCCCAGGATGGCTGTCATCACCCAGTGCTTCTCCTGTCTCACTGGGGCAGCATCCTGTGGGTGGGGGTGCATCAATGGGAGCATGGCTGTGTCCTCCTGTCTTCATCAGTGACACAGACAGTGGGACGGAGGGCACACTCAGCAAGTTTGCCGATGACACCAAGCTGAGCGGTGCAGTTGACATGTCCAAGNATGCTGGGGGGGCTGGAGCCCCTCTGCTGGGAGGACAGGGTGAGAGAGCTGGGGGGGTTCTGCCTGGAGAAGAGAAGGCTCCAGGGAGACCTTAGAGCCCCTTCCAGTCCCTCAAGGGGCTCCAGGAGAGATGGGGGGGACTCTTGGTCAGGGAGGGCAGCCATAGGAGTGATTGTTTTAAACTGAAAGAGGAAAAATTTAGACTAGATATTAGGAATAAATCGTTTGCACTGAGGGTGGTGAGAGCCTGGCCCAGGTTGCCCAGAGAAGCTGTGGCTGCCCCATCCCTGGAGGGGTTCAAGGCCAGATTGGAGGGGGCTTGGAGCCACCTGGTGTAGTGGGAGGTGTCCCTGCCCAGGGCAGGGCTTAGACTAGAGGACCTTTAAAGGTCCCTGATAACGTGAACTGTTCTATGATTCTACGATACTGAGCTGATCCCTGTGTCTCCACAGGAGCTGCCAAGGGTGAAGCTGAGAAGCGGCTGAGTGTGCAGTACACGCCGGGTGAGGAATGTCCCGACAATGTCTTCTTCCCCAGCACGCGACCCCCACACCTGGAGGAGCTGCACAACCAGGCTCAGCAGGGACTGAAGTCCCTGCAGCACCAGGGTAGGTGTCCCCAGCCCCTGGGTGGCCCCGGTGACACTCCTGGCTGGCCGGGCTGTGTGGGCGGTGCGATGGGGCTGACCGGAGTCCACCCGGGACTGGGGTGTGCGGGCAGCACGGCCACACTCAGCAGCCGTTTCTCTGGCTGGTGCCCCCCCCAGCTCCCCCAGAGGGATTTACCCCCTGCCTTCCCTCCCCAGAGAAGCAGAAGCAGACCAAAAGTGCCTGGGACCACGGGGACACCAGCAGCCTCCAGGTAAGCCCTGCTGAGGAGCCGGCTCTGCCCTGCAGCACTCTTGGGGTGCCTTGGGGGTGAGGGGACACTGGGTGGCACCTCTGTCCCCCCTGGGTGCTGTTTGGGGGTTGGGAGCAAGTGGGGGAACTGGCTGAAGCTGGGGCTGCAAGACCATGGCTGGGGGGTGTTGTGGGGTGGGAAAGGACTGTTCGTTCTTCAACATTATCCCCTTTGCCACTGTCCCCCTCCTCAGCCTTGGCGTGTCCTGCTGTGCCCACCATGACCACATCCCTCTGTCCCTCCCCTTCCCACCCCACTGTTATCCCCTGGCAGCCCCGAGCGAGGTGGGGTGATGGAACAGTGTGACGGGGTCCATTGGCCTTATCCAGCCCCGTGGCCGGGGCCCCTCCCTGGCTGCTGACGAGGAGAAACACCCACTCTCTTGGCCAAGCTGAGCTTTGCCGCTTCCCTGGGCTCTGACCCCGCTGCCATCAATGTTTGCTCAATCCACTGCCTCCCGCTGGCTCTCGGCCCCCTTAACCCCTTGGAAGCAGGGGGCTGGGAGCCCCTGGGGGGCACAGAGCCACGGGGTGAGCTGGGATGGCTCAGGGTGACGTGGTGGAGGGTTTGGGCGGTGGTTGCTGCTGATGTGTCTCATCCTGACCTCCGCCTGTGCCAAGAGATGCTTTGGAGGCATGGGGGGGGGGGAGAGTGGGGGGCACTGAAGGCTGCGCTGTTGGCTGTGCCCAGGGGAAACTGTGGCATCTGTGGGTCCCCAGCATGGCCACATTGCTGCCTCCTTGTCTTTGTCCTCCCCGACCCCATCCCTGTACCCCTCTCCCAGCCATGGCAGTCCTCCAGCCCTGGGCTCTGGGGCACAGCAGGGCTGGGCACGGCCATGGGGACATTCTTGGCTTGGCTTGGTGGTGAGGCCAGTGGTTCCCTCGGTTCCTCCTTTGGCAGACCCGACCCCAGCTCGTCTGCTCTCCAGGGGGGCTACAAGGCCATGAGGGGTCCCTGGGGCTGCTCACAGCCCTGCTCTGGTGGGAGGACTCTGGATGCCGGCGTGGCTGACTCAGCCTTTGGCCCTCGGAGAAGCTTTTGTCTCGGCAGCCCTGGGCTGCGGAGTCAGTTTGCGGCGGAGAAAGGGGCCTTGGTGGGGGTCGGGGCAGCTCCTTTCCCGCAGCCCGGGGTCCCCCTGAGCCCCCTCTCTGCCCACACAGTCCTGCGCATCCTCGGAGGATGACAGCGTGTCCTTCCGGAGCCGGGCGGCCTCCTGTGCCACTGACAGCACCTCCGAGGACGCCCTCTCCATCCGCTCCGAGATGATCCAGCGGAAAGGTACCCAGCTGGGGGTCTGCGGGGACAGGGGGACACAAGCCAAAGGGGTGCAAGGAGGGGCTGGGATGCATGGCAGGAAAGATGGGCTCTCTGTGTTGGCGTGGCCAGGATCCAGTGTGGGGATTTGGGGGCCCTTGGAGAGAAGAGAACAACTCTGGCTGAGTCAGAGAGCTAGGACTGGGCGAGGGGGACAGGCAGACAGACGGACAGACACCATCTCCTCCCTACTCAGATCACGCAGCTCTTTGGCAGATGCTGGTGCCTCTCCGGGCTGTGCCGAGAGCCTGAGCCTTGTCCTTGGAGCATCTCTGACAGTGAGGGGGATGCTGGGGACCCCCTGGCCAGGCCCCCCCTCACGCCAGCTTGTGTCTCTCATAGGTTCCACCTTCCGACCGCACGACTCCTTTCCCAAATCCTCAGAGAGGGCTGGCAAGAAGAGGAAGGAGAGGAGGACGACGGTGCTGGGCCTCCCCCAGCATGTCCAGAAGGAGCTGGGTAAGCCTTGGAGGCAGGAGGGGGATTTTTAGGGTCTGGTCTCATTGCCCAGGCTCCGCTTGCCTTGACTCGGTGTGTCTGCCTTGAGATCACACCAGGTTTGTCTCTCCCTGCTCCCAGGTCTCAGGAACAGCCGGGAAGCCAAGGGACACCCTGATGCTGATGGGCGAGGGCTGGTGGGGCGTGGGAGCAGCCAGGTACCGCAGGTCTTGCTGAATGGTGGGCAGGTCTCCGGCGATGCCATCCGCATCCCCACCATCGACGGGAAGCTGCAGCCCCTGGCTGTCCCCGGGGGAGCCCATGTCCGCCTGGGAGCCTTGGAGGAGGCAGATGCAGCGCTGCAGAAGCACATCAACCGGGTTTACTATGACGACATGTTGGTGGGGAGGAAGACGGCGGCCAAGCTGTCACCCATGGTGAGGCCAAAGTCACTGGCCGTGCCAGGCATGACCACCAACACCAGCCCTCCGGAGCTGCTGGGCCCCGTCATGTCCATCTCGCCCCAGGGCACCTACATGTCCAAGATCATCCCCAATGCCATCCTGCCACCCATGGTAGACGTGGTGGCCCTGACACGGAGCAGTGTGCGGACTCTGAGCCGCTGCAGCTTGGTGTCATCCAGCCCGGCCTCGGTGCGCTCCCTCGCCCGCTTCTCGGAGCGCAGCACCCGCAGCCGTGAGCCTTCCTCCTCTAGCGACAACTGGAGCCACTCGCAGTCCACGGAGACTATCGTCTCCAACAGCTCCACCATCTCCTCCCAGGGGGGCTCTGGGCAGCCCGAGGCAGGGCCGCGCGGTGAGGTGGATGTGGCTGCTCGCTCTGACACTGACCGAGTCAGCATCTACAGCTCTGCCAGCTTCGCCAGCTCCTGCTCCAAGCCCACTGCTGCCCCCACACCTGGGGTCACTGGGCTACTAGCCATGGGGGCCAGCAGCGGCCGAGCGTCCCCTGCCTACAGCATGAGCAGCCAGGCAGAGGGCTCGGACACAGGCAGCCTGGCCAGCGAGCGCTCCTCCACCCGTAGTGTCTCCCTCAGGAAGATGAAGAAGCCCCCAGCTCCCCCTCGCAGGACCTACTCGCTGCACCAGAAGGCCGACGGGGAGCCCAAGGTGCTGGGGCTGCCCCCCAAGCCTGACCGGCGGTCCCAGCGGGAGAGCAGCACGACCTGGTCCCCGTGCCCCGAGCCCTTCAGCCCCACGGCCGAGGATGAGGTCTTCTCCCCATCGTCACTGAGCGAGACCAGCAGCCTCCGCTCTGAGAGCTTGGCCGGTGCCAGCTCCCCCGAGGCCTCGCGGGGCAGCCCTGGGGTGACGGTGGTGCTGAGGGAGCCCCAGGCTCAGCCCAAGTGGAGCTTCCCAGATGGGTTTGACCACACCATGTCCCCTTCCAGCGGCTACTCCAGCCAGAGCGGGACACCCACACTGCCCACCAAGGGGCTGGGACCCCCTTCCGTGTCCCCGGGCAGGGCTCAGCCCCTGAAGTCAGACCGGGTCTGCTCCCTGCAGTCTCCTGCGCTCTCTGTGTCCTCCTCCCTCACCTCCATCTCCTCCTCGGCTTCGGATCCGGCCCCCCCTGAGACGCTGCCGTGCCGCTCGGACCGGTTCATCATCCCGCCGCACCCCAAGGTGCCTGCTCCCTTCTCCCCACCACCCACCAAGCCCCAGCAGCCTGTGGCCACCACCAGCCCGCTCCTCTCCTCTCCAGACCCGCCGGCACCCAGCATTGCTGGCCAGGAGCCCTCAGCCAAGCCCAGCAGCAAGTCTCCACCGCCATCACCACCACCTGCCTACCACCCGCCTCCCCCGCCGACAAAGAAGGTGGAGGGGAGCCCCCAGGCCACCAGTGAGGCCCCCACAGATGCTGCCTGGCCTCCACCACCTCCACCAGCTCCTGAGGAGCACGACTTATCCATGGCGGACTTCCCCCCTCCAGATGAAGCCTATTTCTCCAGCCTGCCCGATGCCACACCGGCTCCAGTGGCCGGGCAGACAGCAGCATCGACCCCTGCGTCTTCCTCCTTCTCAGCCACGGTCTCCTCACACAGTCAGCAGCAAGGGCCACCAGCCGGGGCACCGCGGCCACCTTCCCCCACCGACCCTCCTCCTGAGACCACCGTGCCGCCACCACCACCTCTCCCTCCGCCCTCGGCTCTGGCTCTACCGCTCCAAACAAGCCTTAAGAAGGCGGCCAACGGTCCCTGGGCCGACGTCAAGAAGGAGCCGGTGTCGCGGAGCAAGAGCGGCCCCGCGCCCAAGGAGGACGCCAGCCTGCCCATCGTCACGCCATCGCTGCTGCAGATGGTGCGGCTGCGCTCTGTCAATGTGGAGCCTCCCACCAGGGCTGGTGCCAGCGCTGAGGAGCGACTGGCGCCCCAAAAGCCCGTCCGCCGGTCCCTGTCCATGCGGCAGCCCCCTCCTGCCAAAGACGCGGTGCCTTCCAACCAGCTCCATCAGGCCGTGCACCTCAAGGCAGCCGCCTTGTCCTCTGGCGAGGCTGCAGAGAAGCCGCCGGGCAGCAAAGAGGCTCTGCCCGGCCCCGAGGGACCCCCCGGGGATGGCCAGCTCTCCCCCAGGAACAAGTCACCGGCCTCCACCGCCAGCTTCATCTTCGCCAAGAGCTCCAAGAAGCTGGTGATCGAGACGGCCTCGTCCCCCGAGGCACAGGCTGACCTGAAGAGGAACTTGGTGGCCGAGCTGATGAATTTCTCGGGGCAGCGCTCAGCGGCCCCGGCTGCCGCCCAGCAGGGCCCCAGCAAGGCACAAACCCACCGAAAGCCAGGCAAGATTCCCCCTCCAGTAGCCAAGAAGCCTTCGCTTGGCTCGGGGCCGGCTCCTGCCGCAGTGAGCCCAAAGGCACCAGGGACAGAGGTGCTGGGCTCTCCCGTGCCAGATGGGAATGCCAAGGCAGCGCCGGCTGACGAGAGCAGGACTAAGAACGAGCCGGCGGGGACGGTGGCCACGGGGATGGAGGGCAGGAATGCCACAGAGCCACCGGCTCAGAGCCTCCCTGCACAAGGTACGTGGGGTGGAGGGGGGTCGTGTTCATGCTTATGAGCTATGGGCTCCCAACGCAGCCCCTGGGCTGTGCGGGGCTGGGGTGGCACCGGGATGGCCAGGAGAGCCCAGGGGTAGGGCAGGGCTGTGGGAAGATGGGACTCGGGGAAGCTGATGGGTTCTTGGCTTCTGCCTTGCAGACAGACGGGGAGAGACGGTCTGAAGGACGAAGCTGCAGGACGGGTGCCCCGTGGACAGGAATCCAAATCTCTCAGGGACCTGGGCAGGTCAACGGACGAGTGTGGAACTGGCAACTAACTTAATACAGGAAGCAAACAGCCTTAGCCTCCACGGCCTTGATGATATTTATGCAAAAATGGTGTTGGTTTCACTTTCCTGAGTACTACAGCTTTATTTTGCCTTTTTTTTTTTTTTTTTTTTTTTTTAAACTGGACTTGAGAGCTGTGCCCAGAGCCAGCACCTCCTCCCTGCAGCTCCCTTTGGGGTGTGGAGCCAAGCAGCCTCCACAGAGGATGAGGATGCTGGAGTCACTCTGCTCCCAGCCTCCAGCCGGGCCTGCGAGGAATCAAGCACTTTGGACACAGGAAGGGGGAGGCTTCGACCACGGGGGAACACGGGCAGGAGGGGATGGAGATGCTGGTTGGGAGGGACCTCAGCCCCTGCTGGAAAGGCTCTTGGCTAGTACTGCTCTCTGCCCGCTGGCTGCAGCGTGGGAGGGGAAGCCTGGCTGCCCCGGGAGCTGGTCTTTAGACCCTGGGGTAGAGCCTGGATTTCTGTTTCTGTAACCTCGGGTCACATTTTGATTTCTTTGATTGTAAAAAAAAAACAAACCACAAACCAACCGACCAAACCAAACCAAAAGCAACCAACCCTCAGCTGCTCAGAGCTCTGTACTGGCTGGTAAAAATGATGACTGAAGCTTGCCCGCCTCCTGTACTTCCTGGCCACGGCCTTGCCACGCACGGCAGCAGCCCTTCCCCGGTGATGTGAGCTCTGGGACAAGCACAGACCCTTCCCCAAGGGGCTGGCTCCTGGCACCACTGCCACCCAAGCCAGGCAGAGGGCTCAGGCAGCACTAAACCACAGGAGCGGGGCTAGTTGCCAGCTTGGCCACCTCTCCCCTGACAGATGGGCACACTCAGGGGCACTCAGCTTCACGTTTTATTTAGGTTTATGACAGACAGATGGTTCCCAAGTCAGGGTTCAAGGCCTGCTCCCCCCATGGGCTCAGGACAGACCCACCAGTGCTGCCTGAGCTCCTGGCCCCAGAACAGCCCCAGCCCCGAGGGGAGGGAGCTGAGCGCGGAGCAGGGGGTGCCCGAGCAGAGCAGGGGGTGCCAGGCAGCTGCCCCCAGCTCTGTTAGCAGCAACACAGGTTTGAGCAAGCAGCCTTCCCTTTCTGCCCTCGCTGCTGTCCCAATTGGGACTAGCAGGCAGGGCATCCAGTCTGTGGCACAACTGGGAGCGAGGCGATGGCCCCAGTGTAGAGCCCGAGGCCACGGGCACAAGTCACACAGGTCCCAGGTGCCAGTCCCCAGAGCTGGTCCACAGCCGAGGCACGGACGCTGGCTGAGCAGGCCCCAGGGCCAGGGGGATGTCAGAGGCAGCTCCTCAGGTCAAAAGGCTGCAAATTCAGTCCCAGAGCGCCCAGGTCCCGCAGAGCTGAGCCCCCAGCTCGGGGCACGGGGGAGGAGATGGCAGGGACCAGGGAGGAGAGCCTGGCTGGAGCGATGGAGGGGACCAGGCAGGAGGCACGAGCAGTGGCTCTGGTGCTTGTTAGCTGATGCTCCCTCCCTTCAGGCTTTTACAGGAGACTCTCCCCAGCTTGGTCAGGAAGTTTTTCTGCTTCCACTGGGCCACACAGTCCTCAGAGATGCGGAAATCAGCCTGGGGAGCAAAGCAGGGGAGGCAGGGTCAGGCCTGGGCTGCCAGTGACACCTCACCCGGTGGGGAGGTTTGTCTCCTCCACGGCTTTGCCAACAGTAGCAAACATGGGCAGCGAGCAGCAAATAGCTAATTTGGGGTCACACAAGTTGGGAACAGTGGCCCTAAGCGCTGCCCCACTAATTGCCTGAAGCCCCCAGCTACTCTGAGCTGTGGCCCAGGCCCCCAGTGCAGCCCCTCACCTGCAGCTTCTCAAAGACCTTCTTCTTCGGCTTGAGCTCGTCGTCGGGCTCCCCGCCCTCGTAGCCCTCCACGTAGACGCGCTCCCCAGCACAGCACCCAGCCGGTGGGTCCAGGGGCTCCACCTGCCGTGGCTCCCCCACACTGCAGAGGGGTGTGGAAGAAGCAGGGTCACCCCGAGGTAGCACCCACCTGCCCCCGAGCACCACTGGACTCTAGGGCAGGAAAAGGCGGGGGGTCTGGACTGCACCCCTGGAGGGGTAAGGCCCCCCATCGTCCCCTCCCTCACCTGGAGGCACACAGCACCATGCCCTGAGACTCCACACCCCTCATCTTCTGGGGCTTGAGGTTGCAAAGCAGCACCACCAGCCTGTCCTGCAGCTGCTCCTTGGGGACAAACTGCACCAGGCCACTCACCACGGTGCGGGGCTCGGGCTCCCCCACGTCGATCTTCTCCACGTACAGGCTGTCAGCATCTGGGTGCTGCCAAGCAGAAGCAAAGTGAGGAGCAGGGACAGGGACAGAGTCCCCCCTACATGCACTTTGTGCCCATGCCACCACGTGGGAAGGTTACTCCCCATTTTGCCCATACCTTTTCCACACTGATCACTTTGCCAACACGGATGTCCAGCCGGGATGGGACCACATTCTCTGGCTCTGAGTTCTTGGTGCTCTTCTCTGCAGGCTCTGCAGTGCAAAGGGAACAGTTGTGCCACTCAGCAGAAACCCAGGGAGTTGGCCAGGCCCTGGGGAGCACACAGTGACCCTCAAATGCTGCCCCTGGGGCTTGCTGAATTCCCAGCTTGTCTCTAGACCAGACAGCACGGTCCCTCCTCCGTCCTCTCCAGGCCAGGCAAACACCCCCAGTGTTGGCCTTTCCTCACCCTTCCTAATGCTCTCCAGAGCTGCTCCTGAGACTGAAGTTTCAGAACTTCTCCCTAACCTCAGCCCCTGAAGGGTCTGTCTTCCACCCAACCCCACCTCCCTGAGCTCCCAGCACCTCCTTACTGGCTTTGGATGGATTGGGATATGCTGCGTTGGTCAACTTCTTCAGTTCTGGGCTGTTGAATTTCTCTCTGATGGGATCAAGCAGTTTGTTCAGGGCCACTTCCACCGAGTTCTTCAAGTCTCCGGGATGCACGACCTGTATCGTGACAAATAGACAGGTTCTTGCTTGGTTTCCTCCTGGGCAGGGGGAGCAGCAGAATTTGAATCACTGGTCTGAAGCCAGAAAAGTAGGAACTGGAGTTGATGCAGGGCATGGAGATGAACCCAGCACTTAGACACAGAAAACAAAGCCCCTCTTCTGGACACTTTCACTTGCAGCCTCAGCTGAAAACAGTTAAACTGCTGCTCTGTTCCAGGATGTGGCTGATGTGGTCCTGTCCTGCACCAGGACAGCTGCTGCCCCCACATCTTCTCACCATCAGGCTCTCCTGGTGAGCAGCACCCTGCTGCCCTACAGCCACTGGGCCGTGCTTTGCTCCGCACTTCCCCCTGGTACGGATTTCCATCTCCCACTGCTGCTCAGAACCCTCCCTCAGCGCTCTCAGGAGCAGTTCAGTCCCTCCTGACACTTACCTGATCAGCAAAGTCCTTCTCCAGGTCCTCATAGGCCGTGTAGGTTTTGTTTCCTCCCCATTTTTCTTCTCTCAGAACCACAAACTCTGCAACACGCAGATTTTAGGGCTCAGATTAACTCAAGCAGAGACTCACCTCCTGCTCAGCCAGATAAACCACCCAGCTCCAGGGGACACATGCTCCTGTCCCCTCCTCTTACCCACAGGAAAACTAGCCCTGGCACCCAAAGGTGGGGAGCTCCTCACCTGACTTGAGGGGAAAGAGGACATGCTTGATGAAGGAGAGGACACCATTGTTCTCCACATTCCCTGGCTCACAGAAAGCCTTCTTCAACTTCTTCTTCACATCCTCCTTGCAGTCCAGAAGGTCAATCTTTGAGTCCTGCAGGAAGAGATTTCCGCAGCCTTTTACCCAACCTCTCGCCCAAAACAGACAACTCAAGCTGGAGTTGCTGCAATCTCTTCTTAGACCCCAGAGAGAGCGGAGAGAGAAGTCACCTTCTCTTGGGGCGCAGTCTCTCCATGCCCAGCCATTAACCCATCCCCCTGCAGAACCCCTGACCACAGCCACTGTTCAGGGACCAACCTCTTCTGACGAGCTCATTTTGCTGCCTGTCAGACCAGGAACCATCGGGTTCATCAAATGGACGCGCTTGGCATAGCCCAGGGAAGGAAGGTACTGGGAAAAAGCAAGGAGGCAAGTTATGGACAATCCTCTCCTGAAGATCAGCCTTAATTCACAATCCCTGTTTGCTCCTGGCTCCAGGTAAATTGGGTATCCAGAATAACAGGGCCCAGAAAGCTATCAGGAGTTCACAAGGCACAGAAAGCCCCAGGCAGGGATATATGGCAGCACACCAGAGCCCTGAGGACCACGGGAGCAGCATCAGGAGCTGCAAAGGGCACTGTGGTGCCAACTGAAATCACAAACACATTTCTCCCAATGGAGTAGTAAGTGTTTGAACCCCGAGGCAGGCATCAGCATCACAGGGGGCTCAGAAACACCCTCCCATTCCTCACCTTCTCTGCAAAGGTGAATATCTTCCTCTGATCAACTCCTCCAAACTGTGCGTCGACCTTGAGGTACTCCTCATCCAAAGCCTGCAGAAAGACACACACACCCTTGAGGTTGGACCCAAGACTCCACACTCCAGCTGCTAGAGAAATACCAGGAAGAAATTCTTTCCTGTGAGGGTGGTGAGACACTGGCCCAGGTTGCCCAAAGAAGTTGTGGAAGCCCCGTCCCTGGGAGTGTTCGAGGCCAGGCTGGATGGGGCTTTGAGCAACCTGGTCTGGTGGGAGGTGTCCCTGCCCAGGGCAGGCAGGGTGGAACTCGATGATCTTTAAAGTCCCTTCCAACCCAAGCCATTCTATGATTCTATGCTTTCAGCCTTTGGAGGTCCTGCTCATCCCCCAGGATCTGCCCAGTCTCTGCTGGGGAGAGGGAGCTCTCTGGACTGCCTGCTGTCCTGCAGTTGGCCGCAGTCGCTATAAAAGCAGCTCTGCATTCAGGTTATGCATTGTGCTGCCGCCAGGTGTAATATCGGGGTGGAGTATAACGACCTTGGCATCCAGCCTCACGTGTCCCTGCCGTCCTGGCTTTGCTTTGCCCAGCACCTCCCCAGCCCAGCAGCTCCACTGAGCGGCCTCGCCACGACGCACCTGCAGGCCTGGGTAGAGCAAACCGCTCAGCAAAGGGTGCTCCACCTGCTTCACCACCTCCGCACCCGCCTTCTTCGCGTCGTGCTGCGTCACCACGGAGGAGAGGCGATACACATCCAGTGTGTACTCCCTGTGGGAACAGACAGCACTGTTAGCACCAGGGAGGGGGACATCTTTTAGAGCCGCTTCATGTAAACACTGGTCCTAGCCACAGCAAGAGGAGCCCAGACCTGGAGGCACCTTCACTTTGTTCCCTGAATGACAGTGCCTGGGAGCTGGCTCAGGGACAGCAGAGCCCCAGTTCAGGCTCTCCCCACCAGATGCCCCAGGACTCACTTGCTGAGCTGGTAGTCAGTGCCCCGAACAAACTTCAGCTTTTCCAGGGGCACCCCAATGCTCTCCAGCATAGCTTTGATCACGTTCTCATAATAGCGGGTGCGCAACTCCAGCAGCTCCCAAGGGGCTTTCATGTTGTCTAGGTAAGCGTGGAGATCAGCAAAGAGTATTGTCACCTGGTAGAGAGGGGGACAGAGTCAGTGCCGCCCTGCTCAGGGAAATGGAATGCACATTCCCAGCCACCAGTACGGTAACAAAGTCACATATGGCTCCCAGCCTGGCCACCTACCTCACACCCTGCCTTCAGGAAGTCTGCAATCTTGGACATGGGCACGAAGTAGGCCACGTGTGGCTTCCCTGTGGTGGCAGTCCCCCAGTAGATCTTCAACTCTCGCTCCTTCAGGATAGCCATGAGCTTGTCTTCCCCTAGCACCTCCTGTGAAGGACCAAGACACATATATGGTAACGCCGAGCCTCCCCAGAAACACGCGGGCAGGATAACGTTCTGCTGAATGGCCTAGCCCCGAACCGTGCCCGGACTCCAGCCCACCATTCATGCAGCATGCCCCGGAGGCTCCTCCCGGGTCCTGAGGCTGTTCCGGGCTCTTCTCCGGCAGGCTCAGGGCCTTGCCTCGGCATGAAGCCGCCCTCCCTATGCCTTGATCTCCTTCTCCCGGCCTACCCAGGCCCCGATCCCCCCACGCCAGTACCTGCAGGTTCCGCGTGATGAGGTGGTACTTCTCCTGCGGGCCGGGTGCAGGCTCCATGGCAGCAGCTACAGGGAAGGAGAAAGCGTTACCGGAGGCACCAATCTCTCCGAGAGCCCGCCAATACCCTGCCCAGTACCAGGGTCGCCCCGTTTCCCCCCAAACCCAGCGCCACCGACCTTCCCCGCGTTGCATCAGCTCCACTCGGCGCTCGCCTGCCACGCCTGGACGTCACTTCCGGCGTCCGAGCGCCGAGCTGCCGATCAGGAGGCGTCT
>VXBJ01006733.1:36130-64944 GCA_013400055.1 Nycticryphes semicollaris | reverse complement strand
AGTGTGTTAAAATGGCGGCGGGTGAGCGGCGCGACCTGTTCTGTCGCCAGGCCCGGCCCAGGCCCCAGCGGTTCATTGGTCTTAGTATAGTTTTTTGGTGATTGATTTAGCTGGTTTGCCCCTTTTTCCCAGTCGGGGCTCGCGGGAGCCGCCGGTGACACGGCAGGCGGAGGAGCCGGAGCCGGGGGCGGGGCGGGCTCCTCCCTCGGGGCGGCCCTGGCCCCGCGCACCGCTGTTGGTCGCCGGTTGGGCGGTCCCGGACTGTGCCCGCGGGATGGGGATTGAAAGCGGGTTGCTGAAGTTAGGGACGAGCCTAGAGCGGGTACGAATAAAGCCGTGACAGGGTGAAGCCAGGGAGCTGCGGGGGTGACAGGCTGGTGACCTGTGTGCTGTCGGGTGAGAGAGCAAAGTCCCGGCATCTCATGGTTTTGCTTTTTCAAAGAAGAGATTTCGTGATGGACAAGCCATGAGACTGAGGGAATCGTTAGGCTGTGATTGCTTCCCCCTGCTCCCCGTTTTTCTCATCGGGAAGCAGATCCCAGGGCAGTGCAGAGCTGTCGGCCGATGGGATCTGCATCTGGCTGTGGGGAGTGGAGCGGGCAATATGGCCAGTCCATGAGCCTTGGCAGAACTGTGCTTCCTGGTAGTTCTGTCTTTTGATCTCATTATTTACTGAAGCTGTGCTAGAAACCCACATAAAGTATCCACTGAAGTACCAGCTCTGGAGCCCTCAGCATCAGGACGTGGACCTGTTGGAGTGGGGCCAGAGGAGGCCCTGGACACGGTGGGAGGGCTGGAGCCCCTCTGCTCTGAGAACAGGCTGAGAGAGCTGGGGGGAGAAGAGAAGGCTCCAGGGAGACCTTTTTGCAGCCTTTCAGTCCCTAAAGGCGACCTCTAAGAAAGATGAGGGCAGACTTTTTAGCAGGGCCTGTTGTGATAAGACAAGGGGTGATAGTTTTAAACTAAAAGAGGGAAGATTCAGACTAGATACAAGGAAGGAATTTTTTACGCTGAGGGTGGTGAAACCCTGAGTGAAACCCAGAGAGGTGGTAGATGCCCATCCCTGATAACATTCCAGGCCAGATTGGAAAGAGCTCTGAGCAACCTGATCTGGTTGAAGATGTCCCTGCTCATTGCAGGAGGTTGGACTAGATGACCCTTAAAGGTCCTTTCCTACCCAAACTACTCTATGATGCTAAAGCGTGTGTAACTTTCCAAAGAGCTTCCCTTTGGCTGCCCTGTGGAGAACGACCCATCCAGGGCTGGTGGTTTTGCAGTTGGGGGTGAGCTGAGCTGGCTCCAAGGTGGGCTGACCAGTGCTGGAACGAGGGACAGGGTGGGAGGGTGGCAGCAGGCAGCCTTGTCTTACATCAGTTTAAGAGCCATTGAACCTGTGAATGAGCATTACCCGGGTGTAAATCCTCAAACAGCCCCTGAATTCTGCATTCTTGTGTGGGGAATGGCAGGGGGCTTTGGGCTCTGTTGCGTAGTTACAGGAGTTCTGTTTCTGGAATCAGTTGCTGTAAGGCTGAAAGTGCAGAGGGCTGCAGTTAGGTGAATTGGGAAAGTCACAACAGTGAAGAAACCATTTCCTTGTCAGCAAGCTGAGCATGTAAACATCTCCCAGTATCCTTTCTGTAAGCCAGTTTCAGCAACAAGGCTTAAAATGTTTGCTTCTCTATCAAGCTCTTATTGATTAGGAGCTAGATGATCAGACTGCTATGCTGTGTAGGACTAAATCGAGGTTTAATTTGGTTTTATTTGCGTTTTGTTGCTCTTTGAAGCACTTAAGCACTTGAATTGCAGAACTCCAGGCAAGTATTGTCTAGTGAGGACTGCCCGTGACTCCCTGTGCTCTTGTGTAGGTTTTGTATATATGTAGGTGATTCCTGAGGTGTTTTCTTTCTTCAGAGTGGTTACAGCATTGCTCTGAAAGTGCTGGTTTTTATTATTTGGACAGAATGACAGGAGGAAGCAGCAGAACTGGGTTTTATTCCTGGAATAGGTACACCCCCACCCACCCCACCCCCCTTTTTTTGAAAGCAATGAGTAGTCAAAGGAAAAGTAGGAAAAGACAAATGGTATTGCTTTACATCTGCTGCACAAAGAGGACAGGAAATACCTTTCCTTAGTCCAGATTCTCCTGCTGGGTGGGAGTCAAATGCAGAGTTTTCAGATCAAAAGGTTCATGTTAGTTTGAGTCCTCACTATGAGGAAAACAGGTTTTGTTTGTGAATACTTTTCAAATATTGAATTTTACGGGAAGGTTGTTTGTATTCTGATCTTTCATTATAAGCTGTGTTTTGTGTGAGTGTGTTAGTGACTAATACCTGCTGAATGTCCTCTTAGCTCCCTGACAGAGTTACTTTTCCATTGCTCAGTTTTTCCTAACCCAAAAAAAGACTTTTTATTTGTTTAGTGTCTTTGAAGGACCAAGGTGGGGGTTGGGAGATGGGGGAATGCTGTGAGGCTGGAACACCAGCTGAGTTTCTTTTATTTAAGATGTTGTCTTTTGCTGGCAGGTTGGAGCTGACTCTTGCCAATTTCTGAAAGGGCTGATCAAAGGGCACCAGGGTCAGATGAACTTCAGAACAGGCTTTTAGAGCAGAAGGCGCAGGGTCACTGAGATACAGGAACCGACAGCAACATGGACAACCATTCCCTTCATGCCTTTGGGCTTTGTCTTTGCCATG
Organism: Nycticryphes semicollaris; assembly: GCA_013400055.1. Taxonomy (NCBI): domain Eukaryota; kingdom Metazoa; phylum Chordata; class Aves; order Charadriiformes; family Rostratulidae; genus Nycticryphes; species Nycticryphes semicollaris. The sequence continues at coordinate 62,251 of VXBJ01006733.1, read as the reverse complement.
AATTTCAACCTACTGTTCAAAATAGAGTTCTTGGGGCCAAAAGGCCCTTGGATTCCTCGGAGCAGGTTCAGGCCCCGCACTCAGCAAAGAAACCTTGTATGTCAAGTCATCACTGTGGCACCCCAGATCCATCAAAGAAACTGCCGCTCTGTTCCCCAGATTCTGCCTGCTTTCAAGGATCCTCTCATTTTGTGGATGATACTGGCCATGACGACCTTGTTGCCAGTTCTTTTGCCTCAAAATATGATGATGTAGCCATTTCTCTAGACACAACCAGATGTTTTGATGATAGCGAGCCAGATGACTCCTTGTTGGAACTGTCAGACAGTGAAGTAGGGAATTCTCCTTTCAATTACACCGAGGACGAGATCCAGGAAATCTTGGCAGATGATTGTGTGGAATCTGAGCAGTACCTGAGGAGAAAAAGCACTCTGAGCCAAAATGTAAATGGAGAGAGCGAAAAGGACGAGGGCAGCAGCTTCACTGGGGAATCAGTCACCAGCGAAGACACAAGCGTGGCCTCAGAGATCACAGAGACACCAAACGAACCTCCGTCCAGAGAGTGTTCTTCACCTGGTTTGGAACCTTATCCCAGCCTTTCGAATGAAAGCGTTAGTCTGGACGAGCACCATCTGCAGTCAGCCCAAGTCACCTGCATGTTTTTTGACCTTGACATTCAGGAGCTTCTCAGTCTTAGCCCAATCGATGCTGACTATGTGGATCAGCCTCTGGAGGATGATTCTTTGGAGGAAGCCAAAACAGAAGAATCAGAAGAAATCCAAAGTGACTGCCTAGAGTTTGATAAAACGGCGAGTAGCTGCGTTCTCAAAGAAGCCTTGGAGGAGCTGATGTCTAATGGGTGGCAAAGCCTGGGTGTGGGGTGCCTGGGAGAGACCCCCTTTGCGAGCGGAGATGTGCCTGACTCCTGTGGTGATGGGCTGGAAAGGTCCATGCCCTCTTCTGACCCTGCCTGTGGCCAGAGTACAGCTGAGCAGAGACCAGCCCCCGTTTTACCAAGGTGTCCCACGCCGTCTTCTGAGTCCAGAAACCAAGAACTTTCCAAAGCAACAAAGAGATATTTTTCAAGGAAATTAAACTTCCTAGAGAACGATGGGGGACAGGAATCTTCAGCAGCTGAACAGCCACCAAGCAGCATTGAAGTAAACATACATTTTAATTCTTGTAACTAAAACGTTTTAAATTCCATTCCTTTTGACTGGGACTTGCAGTAATGCCCATGTGCACACAAGTGTGCATTTTTACACAGGGAGTGTTTCTCAAGTGGAGCAAAGTGGGGTTTTTATATAGCTGCATAAGCAAGACTTACATGGAATGATTTTTTCTGTGAGGTGTTAATCCCCTTTCTCCTTACCTTTCTAGTTAAGTGGTACAGCTGTAGGTCAGATTGAGCAGGAAGAGACAACCAGTGGGAAGAAGCCTGTGCCACAGGAGGAGGAAGAAAGGTAGTTTCTTAGGAGCTTCTTAAATCCCTTTGCACCATAAAAAAAATAATAAAAATATCCCAGCAGTTTCCCACATGAGTTTGGTTAGTTGTGTGCTGCTGGTTTTCTCTTTATTTTTTCTCTTTTCCTTAGGGTGCATTGCAATAGTGGGAAAAATACTTGATATTTTTACCCTGTAAGAGGGGGAAGAATATAGGGCCGGTCCAAATGGGAAAGAAGGTCGCCAAGGGAGTCCTGGGCAGTGTTGTGTGGGGCAGAAGAGGAGATGTTTGTGCTGGGCTGGCTGCGGTGGTTTCCGGCAGATGGCAGCAGCAGAGCAGCCCTGGGAGTTGCAGGGATGGTTGTCTTCTCCTCTCCGGTGCTCCTGGTGCCTGGAGTTGTCAGTTCGGTTCTTCTTCCCTGTGGCTGCTGCAGACTTGCTGCACTCAGATGTTCTGGGCGTTGCTGTTCCCAGCGTGACCTTGAGTAACATGAAAAATCTGCTGCTTTTGAGGGCTCACTGCAGGTTCCTGGCTTCTTAACCAGGACAGTGACTTGCTGGTTCGCTCAGCTGACGCTCCTGCTTTGCTCTCAGTGGGTTACCTTTGCAGCTTTACTTCAATAAATACGTTTATTTATTTTTGCAATCATAGAAAAGTGCTGCAAGAAGTTGATGTCTCTAATAGTTCTGCAGGACACTTTGTCCTCTGCCGTCCGTAACCTAATTTGCCAAATTCTCTGAAATAAAATTATTAATGCTGTCTTTTATCTTAAAGCCTGAAACACCAGACGTCCGTTTCAGAAGCGGAGCTTGAGCAGAAGAAACATTTCTATCCTGAGTGTGTGTCCCCATATGAAGAAAACTGCAGCTCCTACAGCAGCCAGCTCCCCGATGGGACAGGGTAAGGCTGTGCTGGTGGGGAGAGCAGGATGGAGGATGGATAATCCTGTGGGAGGCCTGGCCTGCTTGACTTGTATTCTTTGATGTTCTGAATGAACTTGTTTTTCAGAGGGAAATAAAAAGTGCCTGCTACACTTGCTGGTAATACCACACACAGAATTCCTGTACAGCAACCAGTCTTCTTCCAGGGCTGGTTCACATGAGTTTCATGGTTTGGGACAGTTGGGATACAGGGGTTTGCTGCAGTAAATCAGGGATGTTCCCAAAACAGGCCCGTGTTACCTGGGAAGAGCAGAGCTGCTTGTGTCAGGAGGTCACTTGTTGGGAGGTCACCAGTTCTCTGTAACTGGTTCATAACTATGAATCCAGACTCAGGGAATCTTTAGCTTAAGTGCTGAAATTTGGGTTTACTATTGACACCTTCTACATGTTGCCTCTCTCAGCGGTGTCATCCAAGGGCTATCAGCTGCAGAGGTTTAAAGGAAGGTGTCTGTAAAGAGCACGTACAGATATCAGCCACAGAGCAGAATCTGACGGGTAGAACTGGGATATTCTGAAGGGCAAAGAGTGTTCTGGTAGCTTCCAGAGATAGCCCTCCCACCGTGGCTATTCTGGGTGTTCATGGGTGCAATAATTGTTATTTCTTGAGAGTTACAAGAAACTGGCAGTTTTGTGGCTCGTTGCATGAAGCCTGCACTTATCTGGGCAGCACGAGCAGCTGCATAGCCACGGGGCTGCTTTCCAGCCTATGAATACAGCATAAGTAATGCAGAGGGGACTATGCAAGGAAAGCTAAAATGGCCTGTTTTCCCTTCCTTTCAAATTAAAAATGCAAGACGTATGTTCTGAGTCACAGAAAATCAGGCAGGAGCCCCAAATGAACGAGGCTGGTGAGCAAAAGAGAGATCTGTTTTGCTGGGGAAGAACATTGTCTGTGATGCACACAATTTGATTTTCTTATTAGTGCAAACCTCTCTTATTCCAAATAGCTGGAGGCTTGGCATTCAGCCCGACAGACAGCGTGGGCTTTCCCAGTTGTCACAGAAAAACCTCCTCAGTGGGCTGATTTTGACCCCGTGTGGTGTTTCTGTGCACCTGGATCCACGGCGGTGCCTTGTGTGTCATGTGCGTAGGAGACGCAATAATGCGGAACGATCCCAAGAAATTCCTAAAAGAGAAATTAGCAGGTTTCAGAGCCAGCAAGGGGATTCCCTTTGGGAAGCAGTAACTTACATATTGCTGCTGCAAACCTTCAGCTCTGTTTTGTATTGCAAGTCCTCTGGCATTTGTCTTGTGGTAGAGTTTGACTTTGCTTTCCTCTCTTCTGCGTAGTCTGTCTGCTCTTCCTTGGATCCTGTCTCTCGCTCGTGCGTTGTCGGGGTGAATCATGGGCTGGCTACAGCAGAGGCTTTATCTTTTCACTTACCTTCACTTACTTACAGATTCTCTATAAATATAACTTTCTTGTATCCACGTTGGGTGATTGTGTGCTAAAAGTTGCACGTGTGGAGCCCTTAATATAGCTGGTTGAAGAAATCCTTTTGTACTCTGACACAACCTTTCACACCCAGCCATCTCAAATGAGATGGGAGATAACCCGTGGTTCTGGTTGTTCTTTGACTCATTGTAGTATCTGGAGGACATTCAGTCTGAATAGATAAATTTATTTGCAGCTTCCCATAGGAAATGCTGCTGAGGCTGCGTTGTAGCAGATGTAAAGATGAGAAGTGATTTGAACATCTGCTTGGAAATGGGTGGCTGAAACTGATAATTGACCACAAAAGATTTGTGCCAGCTGACCATTTGTTAGCATTCACACTTCATTATTGCCCTTTATCCAGCAGTAAATGGAATCATACCCTTCTTGTTGAGATCCTCCTCTGCAATTCTGGTTGGTTCTGTGTCAGCCTGCAGAAGCAACGAGGCTCCTGCTTTAATAACTGACTCTTGGCACTGGCTGTTATCTCTCTGCTGCTTAGTCTTTTCCTCAGCGATGCATGTGGGTGGATTAGGCCTATTTTTAAAATGGGCAGGGGAAGGACAAACTTAACAGAAAGAAACATTTCCCTCTAAACTGAGCCTTTTCTTGGTTCCCACCCAAACATCTGTACTTCAGGAGATCTGCTTTCGCAGGTCATTAACATTGCAGTGGCGCCTGCACCACCTGCTGCTCAGACAAGTATTCTCATGTCATTTGGAGGGGGATCACTCTGGGCAGAGTCACACACCCCAGGGTACTCTGGAGGCTGAGCCAGCTCCTCTCTGACCTCCAGCCACTGCTTTCTCCGAGGGCTTCTGCAGCAGGACTCCAGCAGGAGTTCTTCTTCAGCCTTGGTTTGGTGGGTAGAGGTTTCTGGTGGTTGGCAATTTTATCAGACTTCTTACAACCTGTGAGAAACCTTATAGTTTTCTTGGATCCCTGTTGAATCAAAGGGAGAGGAGGTGAAGGAAATACCTTATGAAGAGTCACAGACCATCTGGTCTTACTGTAATAAAAAAGATCAGTATCTTTGAGAAACAGACACCCCAGATTTAAGGGGACGGAAAAGGAGAGTAGTATAAGGCAACATATGGAGAAACAAATCTGTGAAATACAAATGAGTGCTGTGTTAGCAGACTCTGCCTTGAAAGAGTCTGGGCTGTGGATTGGTGCTGAGCTGGCTGAGGAAAAGACTTTAATCTTGAAACAGTTCATAACCTGCCCAAATTCATTTTGCTTGAATGGAAAGCACACAGGGAAGGTATGGGACTTGGGTGTGCTGACACAAAGGAGGAATTACGTTTATGCTGAGCCTAGGAGGGAGATTTCATTTCAAAGCAAATGGAATCCACCTACAAAGCCTAAATTTCAAGAGGGGTGTGGGATGGGGTTTGGAGTAGGGAATATAGAGCAGGAATAAAGCAGATTGCAATGAAACTTTTGCCAGGGGACTGGTGGGAGCAGTTACCTGTTCTCGGTCTGCACCAGGTCCAGGGGCTTCTCTAGTGACAAACCACCTGGCTTTGGTTTGCAGGTACTTTTGCTGAGATAACTGGAGTCCCTTGTTTCTGAATGAGAGTGCAACTCGCCTAAAAATCTCATCCTAAACCTGTAGTTTGGTCTCAACTGTTCTGGAAGCACAGGGCATGGACTGGGCCTGAGAAGAAGCAAATCAAAATGTTTTCAGTTCTGTTCCGTGGCAGTTCAGTTTATCTAGGGTGTCATTGTCCCCTTTCCTCATGTAAAGGCCATGAAGATTCTTACTCTGAGTCTTGGGTTATGTGAGGCACGGTGATAATAGTGCTCCCCAAATACTTGATGGGGTTAAGCCCAGTCCTGCAACCTGCAGAGGAGCTCAAACCCCTTACTGGTGTGAAGTACTTGTGACTCGTGGTGATGTTTGGCACAACTTCTTGTCTCCCCTCGGGCACAGGGGTGAAGGGTGAACCCCTGACAGTAGGAAACCACCCCCCTAGTTCTGTGACCCATTTTGGCTGTGAATCAGAATGGCCAAGGAGGGAGACTTTATAGAGGAAGGCTGAGAATTTGTGAGAAGTTGTGATTTCTTCTAGTCACACACACCTCTCCCATCAGCTTATTGGGGACAGCGTGGGCTGTTTTGTGATGGTGAGAGTTTCCTGTTGGCTGTCTTGAAGTGCCTCCCTTCTTCCTAAACGATGCAGCCTGAAAACACGCATTTTTAAGAACACTTCTGAAACCTCTTCTAGGAGTATCTTCTCTTTTTTTGGACAAGAAGTTAATCCTTCAGGTAAATAAAAGCTGGTACTACAGTTTATGAAGGAGACCTGGATTTGCTCAAGGGATGTGATGTTCCCTGGAAAGGAAGTGTTACGCAGAACCATGATTCACATTAATCACATGGATTCAGTGACAGGATGGAAAAACCTTTTGAGTTTCAACTGGGCAAGGACAAGGACACACTCTCTTCTGTGCTGAGAGCACCTTGAAACAGTGAACATCAGGGAGGGCAATATTCCAGGGAAGTTGCCTTTCTCTGAGCTGTCGTCCCTATTTTGAGCAAGCAGAATGGCAAACGCTATGGCAAGGTTGAAGTTACTGGTTGTTTTGTATTTTCTGATGAGAATTCAAGGATTTTTGCGTTCTTCTGAACCCTCTCTTGCCATGGATTCGCTGTGTGAGGCCTTCAGATCTGCACTTTGGAACAGAGGGGCTTGTTCTAGGCTTGTTCACCTGCTCTAGGAGGACCTGCTTTGGCAGGGGGGCTGAGCTAGATGATCTCTGGAGGTCCCTTCCAACCCCATGGCATTGTGTGACTGTGATTCTGTTCTGAGGACGCAGATAGCTCTGGCTGTGAGATCAGTGGTGGTGGAGTACTCAAGTGCAGTGGAGCCCCTGGCCTTCTCTGCTGGGCCAGGGAGAAAGAGCTTTGCAAAGCAGGCAGTAAAGCACAAGGCAGCGTTCCTGAAAGGGCAGCCTTTAAACTCTCACACTGTTACTGACCAAGGTGCAGCCTTAGAATGGGATTTCCCTTTTAAAACCTTGTAACCATAAAATTAGGTACCGGCTGCCAGCCCCCAGGATGGGGGAAGGTGCTGTTCAAGCCCCTCATACATGTGTTTCTCTTGGGTTTGTTTTAACCGTTTTACTTACTTTTGCAGAAATTACCCAAAATCCAACAAGAAACCTGTCCAAAAGTACAGCCTCGTGCCATGGGTGAGCAAGAACTTGGCCAAACACCACCATTTCCAGACCAATTCCAGCACAGCCCCGTGACAGCCTGTTCTAAAGTCTGATTTTGCTGCCAAGGGACTGTGCAGGGTCTTATTCTGCATTTAGAGTTGTTCTTAATTGTTCTGGGTTTGAGTGGTTTGTATCTTTGTAAGTTTCATGATAAACATAAAAACATTTATGATGTTTTTAATAAGGCCAATGGAAGGTTCTGTGTTTTAGGAACATTTGGATCTGGCTGCAAAGTGCAGTTTCAATGTGATGTGTTTCTGTGGAGGTACCTCCTGTGTTTTGCATCCTGTTTTGTTATCCTTTCAACTGAAAACATCCTCCTCACAGAGCAGGCAACAAACGTAGCTGGTGTTCAAAAGGCAAAAGATTGTGTGTTGGATGTGAAGATGTCACGTTGCAACGATGGAATCTGGAAAATGTGCTTTGAAGTGGAAAAACTTTTCTTTAAAGCTTGGCCCTAAACCTTGGTGTTAACTCTCCTGCAGTGACCGGGCTCCCTTGGAATAGCACGAAGGTTTTAAACTGTGAACGCGGCTCGTGGGTGCCTTCTCCCTCCGTTTGGCAAAGACAAAGTTGTATTTGTTCTCTGTGAACTCAGAAGTAGCTGGTGATTTCCCTGGTTTGGGTATGTCTTGTCCTGTCCCTCTTGTTCTTTCCATCCCTGAAAACTTTCCTGCTTGTTTTTGCTCCTGGTTTCGTTTGTAACTCTTCTTGTCAAAACCTTTCATGAGGTTTGCACTTGAGTTTATAAAAGCTTCATAAAAACTTGTTAGGTGGAGTTTTCTGTTGGGTTGTTGTGAGGCTGTCCCCTTTTCTCTTGCCTGCTCTCTGGAGTGCCCAGAGGAATGTGTGTGCCCTGGTGTTTCTTTAAGCTGCACAGTCCCACAGCACCTGCTGCCTCCATCTCCTCCCCCTGAGAGGGGGTAGAAACTCCAAATTATTTGGAGGATTTGTAAAACACAGAGATAGGTTGATCTTCTGAAAAGTGCTCTTCCCCGGGGTGCTTGCAGGGCCTGCACAGGCCTTATGGACTCTTTAGACATTTATAGGTGGTTTTCAGAGGACAAATTGGGCTTATTCACAGAGGAAATTGTATTAGATTTTTATTATAGTGATTTGAATTTTTGATTACACTGATTTTAAAGCAATAAAATTTAGGTACAGTACTAAAGGTGTTCAAGGTGTTTTGGTTCACATATTTTATTATTTTGCTCTTCCTTAGCACCTTCCAAATCCAGAGCAGGGCGGGAGGAAGCGGCTTTAAAAAGCAGGCAAGGTTTGTCACTGCCCTAGATGTGCAGTGACCGAGGCACAGGGAATCGAAGTAATTTGTCCAAAGGATAAGCAGTGATGCTTGGAACAGAGCTGGGTGTTGCGTGACTGCACTAGCTCCTAGATAATAACCACCTCCATTAACGAACTAATCCATAGACAGTAGGGAATGTCTTTTTTTTTATTCTTCTTTTTTTTTTTCTGATGGGTTGTACAGGCCTGGGCGGTGCATGCCCAGCCCTAGGGCTTTGTCTCAATAATTGATCTTCCTCCAGTTAATAACTTGTGCTTAATGCCAGCGTTAGCCTCTCAGGTGACTTTTCCCACTGGAGGTTTTGCTGGCAGAGCGCCCTGCTTAGAAAGAGAAGGTGACATCCCCCGGCAGCCGCTGACTGGGTGGTGTGGGGGTTATTAACACGGTGCTCTTGGCTTTTTAAACCACTGAACCCTATATATTAAACTCAAAACGCTTCTCTGAAAAATTACCAATTTACTTGTGGTCCTGAGGGCAGTTTCACCTACTGTCCAGGTTGCTGTCTGTAAAGTCCACCTCCTCACATATTAAAGGAAGGAAGATGATTTGCTTCCAACCTCCTTGTTGCAGGCGTTAGGAGAAGGCAGGAGGCAGAGCAGGAGTCTGACTGCAGAGCCTGGTGTCGTCCCCCCCCTCCGACTCCTTCCAAAAGCGGAGGAGCTTGCCCGCCGGAGGGTTTATCTGATATTAAACCGTTAACAGAGTGGCTCTTTGAAGGCCCAGAAATAACGTGGTCCCGGCGGCAGCTGTTGCAGTCACACACTGCTGGGATAACGAAGCTCCGGCTCAACCGGTGATCGATGGTCGCTGCTGGCCGGCGGCGACAGAAGAGGGCAGGAAAACCACAGGCAACCTGCTCCCTTTGCCGTGTGTGCCGAGGTGTTGCCTGTTGTACTTCCCAAGATTTCCGTGCTCGTCCTCTTGACTTTGTTAAATATCTCTTGATGAGGTTTATTATGAAGCGATGCGGAGCAGCCGGGGTGTTATTTGTATTAGCCTTCTCTTGAAGCAGGAGTGCTGATGCCAGCCTGGCCATGCTGAGAAAATGGAATTATTGTGAGCAGGCAGCACCTTCCCCGTGACGGCGGGATGATGGTGTCTGTACGTGTGCGGTGTCTCAGACCAGTTCCGCCGGGGCTGAGGGACCTCGGGCAAACGCGGGTCCCTCCTCCCCACGTGAATGAGCCCTGCCCTTGGTAAAGGCTTTAGGCTTCCAGGCTGAAGATTTCATTCCTTGACATTGGAGCCCTGATTCATCTCCACCAAACGGCAGAGACACTGCCAGGGCAGGGAGAGATGGTGTATTAAGCCTTTGTTGAAGGACATTCTGCACGTTTGCTGCTTGAGTGTAGCCGAGGGCTCTGTTTCTGATTTCTGTAGAACCCAGCAACGTCAGATAAGACTGGAAGAGAGTGTTTTGTGCAGGCCCTGTGTGAGCTCTGTGATGAAATGCCTTCCAATTAAAAATTTAATAACGTTTGTCAGCGTCTTGCACTCTGACAACAGCAGCTGGAAAACAACGAGGCTGGAATTAAACTGCTGCGGGGCCTTTTCTGCCGTCCTCTCAAAAGCCAACCAACTCTTCCCTACATTTGTCCTGAAGGTGATTCTAAATGGGGGGAAGGAAGGTCCTGAAATGAAAAACAGTAGTGGAAGCTGATAATATCCTCCCTTGGATCTGAGAGGTCTAGTGCTGCATCGGTCCCATCCTCCACAACCCAGGTCTGGGTGGTATAAATAGGTTATATTTAGCGGTTGGTGGCACTAAGCGTGGGGTTGTTTTGTCCGTTAAAAAGGACAGCGATGTGTTGGGAAGTGTCAAATGGCATCGTGGGGCTCTGTCATTATTGCCACTCGGTGACTCCGCGCCCAAGGTGTTCAGATTGCAAGGCAAAAGATGGCTTTTCTGGCTGCCAAGTTTGCTGACTCCATCTGGGATCTAAAATTCAAGCTGTGTCTGCCCTGGCTCTGTCGCTAATAATAAAGGTTCTTCATTTGGAACTCAGTTAAACAAAATTGATGCTGCTGCATGAGCTGAGGGAGAATCCAGCTCGCTCTCCTTGAGACGCGTGGGCTAAAGCGCTAACAAGTAGGAACATAATCATTTTAATCTATAAGGTCATCAGACGGTTTAATAGACACCAGCTTTGCAGAGGAAACAGAAGATATTTTAGCATAACAAGTGTGTTGATCATACAGCTTTTTAACAAACTCTAGGAAGCTGATTGAATTTGGTCAGCTAGGCTTCTGCTTCCAGTCTGGCCAGTAATAGCTCATTACATGTCGTTAGGAAGTTTTTCTGCAAAGCTGGGGAAATTACATTTGGTACAACATATGGCATAATCTTCAACTCTCTCCTTGGGAAGTGAAGTCTGACTACTCAGTCAATGAATTGCCATATTTTTATCAGCAAAATGGATGTGCAGCTGTGACATACGCTTTTGAGTGATGTAACCTTTAATGTCTTTGGCAAACACTGGCATTAGCAGTCTGTTCCTCTCCATTTACATCTCCTCCAGAAAGTCATTATCAGCTGAGATTGTACTAACACTTTTCTGTCGTGTAGGTGTTTCCTCCTCTGATGCTATTGAACTGTCAGGGACTAAAATGCCTCGTGTTCTTGTTCTCCTCAGAGGAGAGGGAGAACAGAGCTGGTGTTGCTGCTTGCTGGAGGGAGGGAGGTGGTGAGGAGCGGACGGCGCCGTGTGTTGTGAGTTGGAAGGGCCCCGCTGTGCGGGATTGTTTGCTCCACACCGTCTCCTGCAGCTCCCTTTTACTCAGCTCCTGGGGGAGGAATATATTGGCTAAATTGTACTTGTAGGCATAATATTGCAGTGCTCGAAGGGCTGGAGGCGAGTGGTGCTTAACTTTACACAAGCCCTGCCTATATTGGCAAAGGGTTCTGTTTGCAGCTTCGTGCTCCTTGTTGTGCCCGTGGTCTCTGCTCGGTTGAGGTTTGGGAATCAAGGGGATTAATCCTCGGGGGCTGCACGGCGGCAGCAGAGCCAGCTGCTTTGGAGATCAACGGGGAATGGGTTCTTGCAGGGCTCTCTGGGATCCCTGGCACACCAGCCCCCCTCCCACTTGCTGCTTTTTAGTATTTATTGAATCCTCCCTTTCCTTACTCCTGCTTCCAACCACCAGTTACAACCAGCAGTTGGGCAAAAACACATGGGGAAACGTGGGTGGCCTTCAGGGTGTGTTCGTCTGTGGCCCAACATGACTTTCCTCAGCATTCTCTTGTTTGGTCTATTTTTTTTCCTTGCTCTTTTCCCTTTATTGATGGTAAAACACCCCAGGAGTATCTTTTGGCAGCTGTTGCTGAGAATAAGGCATCTCTTCTAAAGGTGGCTTGGGCTTGAAGTCACCCAGCCCCAGAGCATTAATGGTTTCTGGCTCCCACGGGCTACAGTGGAAGCTGATGCTGGAAGAGCACTTAAAGCTTTGATGGTTATAACCTTCAGAAAATTAGGATCTTGAGTAACTGTCCTCTCATACACAATCACACAGAATCACACAGGATATCAGGGATTGGAAGGGACCTTGAAAGCTCATCCAGTCCAATCCCCCTGCCAGAGCAGGAACACCTAGAGCAGGTCACACAGGAACGTGTCCAGATGGGTTTTGAATGTCTCCAGAGAAGGAGACTCCAATGGGAAGACTCATAATGGGAAACACCTTTTTTTTTTTTGCAAAGTGTGGGCTTATTTCATCCCTGCGCGGTTCCCAGTTGCCAAAAACATTTCCATTTAGAGAATTGCTTGAGTTGGGTGCCTTGGAGTCCCTCTCTTGGTGGGCTGGGTTGCTGCCAGCCTACACGTGTTTCCTCTCACTAACAGCTTTAGTACCTTACTTTTAAAGCCTGCGGTTATCGAACATAATGACAACCCTTTTGCCTCCTGCCACATTCCGGTGTGAAAGCTTAACTCTGTGCCATCGCTGCTGCTTTATGTTTTCATCCTTTTCCACCAACCAAAGAGCGAGCACGTCCCTGTTAGGAAAGGAAGGGTTTAAACCTGTCTCTTGGGAACAGCATGAGTTACTGTAAAGGGGAAAAAAAAAACCAGGGTGACTGTCTTTAAAATCAGCTACACAGTCCCCCTGCTCCCCCCCACACATCTGCCAAATTACCAGGCTGAATTTCCTTCTGAGGGCTGCTTGCCTGGCTGTCTGCTCTAGGATTAGGAGAGAGCATCTCCCTTATCGTTTTGCACATGCTGTACCATCTGTCCTAAACCTCCCTTTATAGGGGTCTGGATTCCAAATGCCGTTTCTTTCTGAGGAGATAACAGGCACGTCTGAAGAACCTCTCTAGGTATGGCCATGGTGCTATTTATGTCGTGATGGGTTTTTTTCCCCTCTCCCACAACCAGAGTGAACTCTGAACCTTCCTGGTTTTCTGCACCCAGACATTCAGAAAACATTTTATGCTGTAGTCCCTGGGAAGCAGAGAGAAAACCTCCCCATTCCTTTGTGTGTGTTCTGCTGGAAGCAGACAAAGATGAAATATCTCTAAATTCAGATGTTACGAGGACACGAGAGATGCCTTTAATCTTTTATTGTACATTATAAAATGTTTATTGCTCTGTCTGTATCAGAGGTGCTGACCTCTCCCTCTTGGTGATGGAGGAGTGTGTTCTGGCAGAGGATCCACTGAAGAGACCTTTGGGGTTGGCCCGTCTTCTGCAGCCGCAGGAGGGATTTCCTTGTGTGTTCACCAACACTCCTACAAGCAGATTTCCTCTTGCCTTTCTCCCAGATTCACCTATTTTGGAAAGGCTGGTGACAGTGGGAGAGGAGAGATGGCTGAACTGGGTTACTGCCAGCCTCTTTCTTTGCAGGGACTTTTAAAACCAGGCTCTTTTGAGTGCAGGTTTGTTGTCACAGGATTCCAACCCTACTCAGGCCAACCTGTCTTGGTGTGTGAAGGAACGAGTATGGATCTTGCCTCATCCCCTAGTGCATGTGGAGTGGTTTTGTGGAGAGTAATTAAATAAATACAGATACCCCATGGCACACTACAAAGAGTAAATCTTTTCTGTGTGATGGACTCGCATCTACCAGCTTCCAGAGCACCAGCAATCCCAGGGCTCCTGTCAGCTTACAAACATCAAGCACTTACTAAGAGAGAGGAGAACCCCAACCCCTTTTCCACTCCTCGTCACCCTTTTTTTCCAGAGGACTGCCTGCAGCAGACACCTGACATTACAACGTCACAAAAAATAGTGCAGACGGGACGTGTAAGGAGAACCAGACCTTCCCACAGGAACCCGACTTAAAAGAAGCAATTTAAGAACTTAAGCCCTCAGAAAAAGGTCCCTTGGGCAAGAGCCTTTCGCAATAAATAGCCATTGCCACGGGTGACCTTGCATAGCAACCGGTATCGTGAGTTTGTTTGACTTTTTTTGCTGACTGGCTACATTTTTCTATGGACCTTTTATCACACTGGTGGTGGACACAGGCCCAGCTGAAAATACCGTGAAGAAAATGGTTGAAATTATCCTGGAAGCCGAAACAACGGCCCCTGGTGTCCCCTCCCCTCGGTCCGTGCCCCGATTATCTGAGGTGAAGAGCACCGGTGGAGACATGTGCTGCAGCCTTACTGCAGAACAGCCAGGGAAGTTCTCCCAGTGGGAATGGAGACTGGGGTATGCCTTTTGGTTTTTTTTTTTCCTTTGTTGGTTTTTTGTTTGTTTGTTTTGTTTTAAAAACCCACCTGCAAGACGTGTCACACAACACACATCAATGGAACAGAGCAAGCCGGGAGCACACAGCAGCCCGAGTCTGGTTGCTCATCGTCGTCTGGGCTGAGCTTTCCTCCTTTCTCACTCAGAAGAGGAGCGCCAGGGACTGATGCCTGAGCTCACCTCAATGATGGAGTGACAGTGAGACAAAATAAAGACACGACAAAAACCTTGCACATTCCCAAAGACAGGAAAATCGTTGCAGAAGACGGAGCGTGAGGGTGGAGAGGAGCTGCTCCAGCCCAGGTGATTCACGAGTCCAGTAGAGGATCACCGGCAGCAGCCGTCTCACTGATGCTTTTCCATCTTAATTGTTTGGGTTTCAGGGTGGTTTATATTTTATTTTTTTTGCAGGATTTTTTCCTTCTGGCCAGATGTTTTGCAGAACCCGGACGAGGAGGTGTGAATGCCAGCAAGTGACAATCACTAGGTCTCTTTCCAGATTGCTCCAACGATATTTCACCTCCCAAGTCATCAAGGCTCAGAGGCAGAAAGTGAGAGTGAGGAATGGAGTCCATCCATCAGATGGCAGGCTGTCACGCTTCGATGATGTTCACTGAGGGCTTGTTTTTGGGGAACTAGAAGAGAAAAGGAGACAAAGGGAGAAAGGATGGATAGGAATCGCTAAAGAGGGGAAAAAACCCCACGAGATGAGTGCGATGTGTGGGTCAGTTTTTGGGTTTGTAAAAGTTCTTGTTCCCTTCCCCTCAGGATAATGAAAAAGGGCTGGAGTTGAGGCTTTAGGGTTGTGTCCTTCATCACCGTCTGCTTCCAAATGAACCTGAATTAGGGGATTATCTCAAATACTGAGTAAATGTGGATGTGCCAGAGTGCACGTTGTGAATGGAAACACAAGGAAGTTAATTGAAATAAGTCTGTATAAATTATAGGCTTGAGTCTGCTGACGTTATGGATATGGCCTACCTTTAACATCATGGGTGTTACCAGCCATGCTCCTGCTGATCAGCTCTTCCATTAATTGCAAGAATATCCCCTTTAGAGAATGGCACCGAAGGGCTGCTGAGGGGGTAAGGACCCAGCAGTTCAGGGACTGCAGCGCTGCTCAGTGTGTCTTTCTTGCAGAGATGTTTGCATTTTTCAGATTTATGCCTGAAAACCCGTTTTATGGAGGGAGGTGCAGGCTCATCCCAAGGTGGGTGTGAAGTGCCGGCTGTCCTGGTGCATCTGGGAAGCTCAGGCCACTAAGGAAGCCTGTGTGGATGTGAATGGGGTGTTCCCTCTCTGCATCGCAGCTGGTGGGAGGAGGCTGAGGTTGAGGATGTTTAACAGAGGCTGCTTTTTAGTTTATTTTTTGGATAAGTTCACTGAAGCCCAGCTGGAAGTTGATTGTCTGCCCCGTCCCCCACCGGGTGCCGGCAGCGTCTCACCTTGCTGCGCAGGAGCCCTCCGCTCTGGTGCTCGGGAGTGCTGTTCTCTGAGGCGCTCTTGGCTTTCTCCTTGCTGTTATTTGGCTCGTTATCTTTGATGATATCGTACTGTCTGCAAAACAGGGCGATCACCCCTAGCAGGAAAAAGCATTAGTGATCACACAAATGAGCTCAGCCCCCGGAGCCCGCAGAGATCAGAGATCCCTCACTTGCCAGCTGGCTTTGTGCCTCCTGGTAGAGATCTCAGCAGCGTTCACAATTCCTCCTAAGGATCATTTTCTAACACAGCTAGTCAGCCCCCTGGCTCTTTCCTTCTCAATGCCTAATTCCATGCTAAACTAGTTAGACAGAAGAACAGAAGATTAATTATATTCCAACTTCCCTATCATTAAATGGGACAAGTGTTTTGAGCCCTACGTTTGGATAACGATCACCACTCGCGGTGCGGTTAAATGGGATCTTTGCTTTGCAAACACAGGAGCTCCTGGAATTTCTGGTTAGTGAGAACGTGTCCTCTGAGCTTTTTCCTCTGGGGTGGGGAGAAGGAGCCTGAGCTGGCAGATGAGAGGCAGGTACGGTACCTGCCTGCCTGTGGTATAAGCCAGGGTCTTTTGAGCAGCAGGACAACATCTGCAACTATGCAGCAGTGACGGCAGCAAAAGCTGCCAGTGGAAATTTCCTCCCACACACAGAGGCACATGAAGAGGAGAGCAGGGGCAGCCATGACACATAAGAAGACTGTAAATGTCTTTCTCGGCACCTTTTATGTGACATTTTGACCAAATAACTTCTCTGCCTGCAGATTCCAAACCCGGAGGTTAAGTAGACCCAGGCAGATGCTGCTTCTCCCTTACTGAGAAATATTCCAGCTCCCCTAATAGCAAAGCATGTGTAAACCTTTCACCAGATCATCACAAACCGCTTGGTAAAGCGAGGTGTTGTTATGGCAGCTGCCCCCAGGTGTTACTGATAAACACAGTGGTCCAAATTCTTTCTCCTGCATGTGAACAAACGGCTGATCCTGGGGGAATAGGTGAACATCTGCCATGATCACACCTTCTGTGATTTCTGATGGAAAAAAACTGAGGCAGAGAGAAGCAAAGTGGTGTGAATGATACGGGGAAGAGGGACAGCACGAGAGCTTGGGTCTCGTCTTAGTTCAGAGCCCTGGACACTGACTGGTTCCTGTTGGCATTTGCTGAAACACGGTCGTACATTCAGGCTGTGGCCGGGCCACGTTATGAGCTGGAAAGAGGTGTTTTTTTATTGAGACTTCATAAAGAACCCACTAGATGTTGAGAGATTTTTTTCCCCTCACCCACCTTCCTTTTCAAATACAAGGCATCTGGCCTAGAAGGGGAATTGTGATATTAGCAAATTCTTTGTTCTGACACTGATGTGAGTTTTAGATTATAATACAAGGGGAGATGAATCAGTTGTTCAGTCACTTGGTGTAATTATTCGTGTTTGTTTTTACTGGCAGGGCATTTAAATTTGAATGTGCACAACTAAAACTTGGCATAAATGCTAAAAAGATCAGGGACTAGAGGTTTTGGAAACCTTTTAATTTAGATTAGGTTTTCATTTGATTGTCCTCTTCAGCAATAATTGGTGCCCAGTCTCTGGAGGTGCCAAAGAGGCATGGTAAACTCAGAACTTCCCAGGGCAAAAAGATATTAGATGTGGATCTGATCCTGTGTCACCTGGATTCCCTTGTAGGAAACCTTCCAGAGCTGCACAGGACATAGTCAATCCAATCCCTCCATCCCCCTCTTTTGTGACCGATCTCAGATCACTGACTGGTTTCCTCTTCACGTCTCTCCCTGGAGGTATCTCATCTCAGCAGAATCTGGTCTAAAGGGGCCAAATCCTCTGCTGGAGCAAACTGGGGAAACTACAAGGCGTCAAAGTCATCAGGTGTTCAGTGCTGATGTGGTGCCTTTCTCTTCTGAGTGAGCAAAATTCTGTGTGGCTGTTTACACGCTCTGTGCGTGAAAAAGTGCTTTGCCTGGGACGAGAGGACTAACCACCGAGTGGCGAAGGCTGGTCTTTTAGGGATCAGAGATTTACCATCGTGCTCATTTCCCTTCCTGCCCGTTTCCTTGGGTCACCTGAAGTGTTTCCCCCTTGGGCGACGTGCTCTGTGACTCGCAGGGAGCAAATCTTGTTTCATTAATGTTTTACGCTGCGGTGGGAGCAGCAGCAGACTGGCAGCCAGGGGAGGCTGGGGCTTTAAATAGAAAACAAGCGTGTGCAAACTTTATTTCCCATTAACTCATGCGTGTAATTTCCAAACTGAACAAGCTGAAGGGCTGGCTGCAGCCTCTTTGGACGTGCTAAGCTGATGGAGTGGGAGTCGGAGGTGTTTCCCTCTCCTTGTTTGCCAGCTTAAAATGTGTGAGGGAGGTCTGTCCTAGCTACAATTTGCTGTATTGAAATGTGGTCCCAAACTCCTGCTGGAAAACTCTTGGTTCTCTTTGGGAATTTAAATGTATGTATTTGTCCATGTTACAGAAGGTGACGGTGAAGGATCTTGGTATTAAAGGAACACATTTACGGAGCTCTGTTAGAGGCTGTGCTAATGCCTGTGCCTCGCTATGCCCATTGCATCCCACAGCCAAGTGCCCCAAGGATGATTTTACTTCACTTTCCTCAGCACTGGGTGCTTTCAGCTGGAGCTGGGCACATGGTCTCACTTATAAAATCATATTCCTCGGTAGCCGTCTTGGAGCAGAGCCTCCGCTTGGATTAAAAGGATTAGTGGCTGCAGGATGGAAGGAGGAGGACTAGGATGGAATTTCTAAAGATTGCCAGAAGTTTGGCTCCAAAGCCCCCTTTTGGATTGCAGCTTTCAGCTAATGCTTCCTCCTCCCACCACCCTAAGATCATGCAGAGTTTCCCTTCCTTTCAGTTAATATGTTTCTGCTAATGTCCCTCCTCTTCTAATAAATACTAATGAAATACTGTTTTAATAGTGGATGTTGAGAGGATGTGGGTTTATTGGTGTTTTGATGTTTGGGGTCATTTGTTCTTTCAGTGCTTCCATTATTTTAATTGATTTTGAAGTGGGTTTTCCTGGATATATAATAGTGGGTGTTGAGAGTGAGACTCTCAAATTCCCGTTTTGTATGAGAGTTGGAGTCATATAACAGCCAGATAATTGCAGTGACCCGTGTCATTTGAAGGGCTCGAGGCATCCTGTTGGGTGGCTGAGGGCGTTATCATCAGGGCCTTCTGGAAAAATTGAGATTACAGGATTAGCCATGGAGAATCAGGCAATTGGTTCATCAATTCCCTCACCTGCTTCCTGCTGGACTGGGTCAGACCATCGGTTCTCCTGCTTTTGGCACTGCCCGATGTGTGATGCTGCAGAGGGAACCGAGGTGCCCCCACAGCTGAATATACAGAATTCTTTAGGGGAAGAAGGGGTTTTTTTTCAGGTCTTACATGATTGCAGAGGCAAAACCGAGGAAGCCAGCAGGCCCTAGGGATATGATGTGCTTTTGAGGGAAAGATTGAACTGACCTGCCCACATAAACAACACCACAACAATGATGAGAATTTCCCCTGCTCGCAGCTGTTGGTTTTTCTTCGCCATCTCCTTCATTGTCACCTCATCTGCACAAGGGGAAAGAGAGACCATGAAACCTCACCGCATGGCTCAGCCCACACCAGACACCAGTTTCACCTTCACTCTTCACTCAAATCATCACTGTCAAAGCCAGCAGGGAGAGAGTCCTCACCCACCAGTCACCCCAGCACCACGGGCTGCGCTTTGAACTCGCAGAGCATCAGCTGCTCTGCAGCCACTGCCCCCCATAACCTGCAGGAGATGGGGTGAGGGAGATGATTCTCCCCCTCTACTCTGCTCTGGTGAGACCCCACCTGGAGTGGAGGACAGGAAGGATGTGGACTGGTTGGAGGGGGGCAGAGGAGGCCAGGGAGATAACTGGGAGGGCTGGAGCCCCTCTGCTGTGAGGACAAGCTGAGAGGGTTGGGGGGTTTCAGCCTGGAGAAGAGAAGGCTCCGGGGAGACCTTAGAGCCCCTTCCAGTCCCTCAAGGGGCTCCAGGAAAACTGGGGAGGGACTTGTGATCAGGGAGGGGAGCCATAGGATGAGGGGGAACAGTTTTAAACTGGAAGGGGAGATTTAAATGAGCTCTCAGGAGGAACTTGTCTGTGAGGATGGTGAGAGCCTGGCCCAGGTTGCCCAGAGAAGCTGTGGCTGCCCCATCCCTGGAGGGGTTCAAGGCCAGGGGGGTTGGAACTTGATGACCTTTAAGGCTTTTCCAACCCAAACCATTCTGTGATTTATGGGGCGAGAGAGGAGCAGTGAGACGGGATCAACAGGCAGTGACCTCAGAGGAGCTGCCATGGGGTGAGTCCACATATTATCTGGCCCCATGGTGGCTCACTCTGCTCCGTCTCTGGTCTCTGTTAGTGCCGTCTGTGCCTGTCACAAAGCCTTGCACGCTTCAGCAGTTCCTCTCCCAGCTCAGGAATGTGGAGCCTGGCATGATATTTTTCAGTGGAGCCATGGGATTCAGAAATGAGTAGAGCCTTTTTGCAGGGCGTAATGTGCCTCCTTGGCTTCAAAGCACTAAGAAGATTACAGTTCAGGCCTCCAGGGAGGGAAGCAGCTCTGCTCTTAGTGCTTTCAGATGAACAGCAATTCAGTATTTACAGACACCAAATCATTTTAGCAGAAAGAGTCCAGAACTCACATCATCCTAGGAACCACAGCCAAAAGCCCTGCAACAGGCTGGGTCCTCAGCAGGGAGGCAGTAACCCTTTATAGCCCAGTACTCCCTGCCCCTTTTTGGAGCAGAGATTCTTGCTGACAGAAAACCTTCAACAATCTATCTTGGCTTAAGAGCAACAAGTGAAGGAGCTGCCAGTGAGGAAGCACCTGATTTCTTCCATGGAGATACTCAAAACCCAACTGGACGTGATGCTGGATAACCTGCTCTAGTTGACTCTGCTTGGGCAGGGGTTTGGACTAGGTGATTTCAAGAGGTCCCTTCCAACCTCAACTTTCTGTGATTTGGCAGAAAATATTTGAAATGTAAGAAAAGTGGCAGAGTCTGGGTGTATTTCCCCCTGCTATCCTGGCATCCAAGAAGAGGAGACTCGGTGAATCCCCCTGAGTGCCCCGTGAGCACAGCAATGTCGTGCCCAGTGCCACCCAGGAGCCCACTTCCACGTGCATTCACTTGCTGCTCAGGAGTTTCCCCTGGCATTCTCCACTTGCAAGGATGCTGGACACGGTGCTCGCAGGCTGGAAACCACCTTCTCCTCCTCCTCGCTTTGTCTGTTAAACCTCATCTGAGATGGGAGAAATGAAGAGCCAGCCTTCGGCAGCACCTCCCTATCGCTTTGTGCACCCCTCAGCCTTCTCTGTGGGGTGCACTCAGGGCATCCCACTTGTCCACCTGGGGCTGCAAGAGGGCACTCACCCCTCCATGTGTTTGACCCAGCTATTCTCATCGCACAAGGACACTGCTTTCCTCTCTGCAGAGCCCTACTCTGCCTGGGCATCCCAGGGGCCACATAGGAACTCACCCACACTTGCCTTTATTTTTAGAGGCTAGTTTCTCAGCTTCCCTGGGGGTCTTGAAGAGGACTGGCTCACTGGCAGGGCTCTGGCCTTGAATGCTGATGGACTGGACATGCACAATGTACTCAGTGTCCTCCTCTAGGTCCCAGAGGGCACAGGAGCGGGTGGTGGTGTTCACCTCCTGGATGAAGCGCAGCATCCGCACGTCCTTCTTCTGGAAGCCGAGAGAGGAGAGCACAGAGTGGTGGAGAGGCCTCCCTTGTGCACTGCTGTCATCTAAGACCACTTCTTCCTGCCCTGTCCACCACGGACGTGGAGACCGTCGGACCCTTTCCTCTCTGCAGCTACCAGTATGTGAAGAGCTGCTGCAAAGAGGATGGGGAAAGCCAAGTCCCCTCCGAGACCAGGAGGGACAGGACGAGAAGGAATGGGCTTAAACCGCAGCAAGAGAATGTGGAAACTGAGGGGACCTGGGGTGGAGATGAACGTGATCGAAACTGGGTAACTGCAGGCACCGTACCTGTTGGGAAATGGCAAATCCAATGACAACTTCATCTTCCAGAACATCCCAAGTCACAACGGCTGAGTTGGCTTTCAGGTGCTTGACTGTGACATTTACTGGAGCTGACGGGCTGTCTGCAAGGAGGGAGAGCAGAGCCTTTACAGAGGCAAAGTCACAGCCACGGGCAGAGACGGAGCATGGAGGGGAGCTGGGAAGGACCTTGCTCAAGGTTCAGGTGTGTGGATCTGGGCATGGGGCCTAGAAATCGCAGGAATTCCATGTCCCAATTACCAGTGAGGTTGTAGGAGATCTCTGCTGAGAGTATGAGTCGTGTTAGACGTGTGAAACATCTGACCCATAGAAACAGGGGGGTTTTTGACAGCATGGCAGACCACTGAGTAGCTCATTCATCTCATCCTTCCCAGCCACCTACCAGGGCTTCTCTGTCGACTCCCGTTACGGTCTGACAGTGACAGCCGGGAGGAAATGCAAACGCTGCCTCAGAAGTATGAAAAGCGAACGCTTTGACGAGCGCTCTGGAGGTTTGAAATTCAGGAGTGGTTAAATGAGAGCGTTTCTTTTTGCTTTGCCCTGTTTGTGTGACAGAAGAAATTTTTATACACGTTTTGCTGTCTCTCGGATGGTCAGAGGACATCCAGTAACCATCTGCTTATGGCCAACGGGAGAGAACATGCTGCAAAAGCACCGACGGATCGTTGTAGTGGGCAAGCCCTGAAAGCAGTAGCCCGAGGCTCCCTGTTTATTCCCAACTCCAGAGCCCAGATGAGTTTCCAGCTGCAGGATGGATCTGCATAGCTTCCAGCCTTGCCAAGGGGAGCTCCGAGGTACCAGCTGGGACTGGGAGCCTCTTCCCAAGGGAGCTGCACGGTGTAAAGCCTTCCTTGGCACCGCAGGGGGAAGGTTTTACCTCGTAGAGCTGGCACAGTCCTCCCAGTGCTCTGTACAACAGGGTGGACTCCTGTTCCCTCTCCCCTGCTCAAATTTAATTTGCAATCTCCAGCTTGTCCCCTGAACCCAAAGGCAGTAACTGCTAACGAGACTGCCAGGAGGTCAGTAGTCCTTTCTCTTTTTTTTTTTTGAATCTCGTCAAAGAATAGTACTTTTATTGCTTTGTAACCACGGCACAACACTGCCCTTCTTGGGCTGGGGCTGAGGTCACCAGTAAAAGAAGAACACACGTGTGCACGTCTCCAGTAACACTTGTTGGATTTATAGTCAGTCCCAGCCGCCTGAATGTGGCCGAAAATACTCGAGCTGTGGTGTCAGAGTCTCCTGACGACTGACTTCACTCCTGCTGAATGTTCCTCTGGGAACAGACAAAATAATGGGAGCACAAAATTCCCCAGCTGAAGGTCAGAGCTGTTCCACACTTAGCAGAGCAATGACCTTCTTCTTTCCTCTCCTCCTCAAACACCACCCAGGGCCTTCAGAGCTCCCCTTTCCAGCACGATGAGACCCCCACCCACCCGTGAGACCCTTAGGAACAGGATGTCTGCACAAGCTGTTTGGATCTGGACTGATTCTACCGAGTCCTTCCATCAGCAAAAAGATTGCTGGAAGGTGCATGGCTAAGCTCTCATCAGTCTGGGACTTCACAAGAAATTGTGACCTCCAGGATTTCCCAGGGGAAGGTGTCCTTCTTCCCTGGAGCAGATGGTCAGGTCAGTATTGACCTAGAGCATCTTTGTCTCTCAGGGACTGGCCTTCATGGAATGAGGCAGTGGTCTCCAGCCAGCTCTTGGGGAACAGAAACGTTTATCAACCTCACCCTCTGCTGCAGCAGGAGGCCAAGGACATGCCAAGCGTGGGGGAGACTGATCACCCCCCTCAGCCTGCACACCCTCAGTCTGGACTCTGCTCCTCCGGATGGGGGGTCTGCATCTCCTCACCTTCCCCCGTGACTGAAGCCCTGTGCCAGCAAGAGTAAGGTCTAATTTTAGGAAGGGGCAGTCAGCAGATGGGAATGTGGACGGGGAAGGTCTGTGAGTCACGCCTGATGAATTTGCTAGAACGTGCAGAGGACATGACAGAGCTGAGAGATGGGAGACAAAACAGTCTCCAGCTGCAGCCAGGCACCTCGCCCGTCCCAAAGTACAGCTGTACAGTTAAATCCCAGCATGGTTGTCTTTCCTGGATATTTTTAGGAGCTAAAAAATATTTTTTTTTTTTAGGAGCTACCACTGATTTACCCAGCTTGGGTTGAGGAGGCCTTTGAAAAGAGATGAATTAACCCCACAGGGACAGAGAGCAGAGTCTCAGCTTTTGAGCTTCAGGCTGGGAAAAGGGAACGTACAGCACACCCTGCTTTGTGCCCAAGTCCTCTTTGAAGTCTGTGACCTTGAGGGAGGCATAGCATAAAAAAGTGGCTAAGTTTCCTGATGAGGTGAAACGTGGGGGAGTTGGGAAACCCCAGCAGAGCTGGAGGAGAGCAGACAGCCTCGGGGAAAGGGGGAGAAAGGGTGGGGGGCTGCGAGGCAGAAAGGAAACACTCGATGAAGGTACAATCTAGTACCCAGAGCCTGCAAAGCAGGACTCTGAGTGTAGGGAGGGAAAAATCAGAGTGTAGATGGTCGAGAGCAGTCTAGAAAACCCCCTTTGTAGTAATACCTGGGAGAGAGACGGGATAGTCAAAGTCAGCAGATAATACAGTGAAATCTAGAAGAGCAGATGGGAGCGTGCCTTTCCTTTCACTACCACAGATTAGGAGTAGCTACACGTAAATCAGTGGTGTCAAACCAGTCTGAAAGCAGTATAAGAAGAGAATTAAGCGCGGCATTTGATAGAAATACAAAGCCAGGCAGATTAGTTTCCTGCTCCCAGAGCTGAGTGAATAATTTGGAACCAAAATTTTCAATCCATGAGGATGCTTTTCTCCCCGCTCCCGGGAGATGCATGATGAGATCATGACTTTCTAAAACCAAATCACCCTTCCAAGCTATTCCACGCCGCTTTTGGCTGCCTGGGCCAGTTGCAGCTCTTTGTAGTGCCAGCCTGGCCGAGGTCAGGTGGGGAAGATGCAATTCCCGTTTCCCAGGTGGCTGCAGGGGGTCGGCATCTCTAGCAGAGCCTTGAGGTACCAAATCCAAGTGTTTTGTTCCTTCTAGAGTTATAAGCAACTCCTGGACGCTTTCCTTCCGCGCCTGCGGCGGCCAAGGAAGCTGCTGGTGACCCGGGAGCAGGCACAGGGGGTGGGATGGCCCCCAGGGACAGTTCCTTCCCAGGTTGTCATGTGCGTTTACTCTGGAGATGCTGAGGAGAGCACATCCCCTGTCTGGTCTGTAAGGGATCAGTATGGTCCAAGATTTCTGGCTTAGCAGTTTAGCTCCATCCCAGCGCAGAGGCTGCTGCGATGCCTGACGGAGCAAATCACACATTGCAAACTGGCAGAGGGTCTGTTTGGCCAAATGTGAATCTGAGCCGTGAGCTCGGATGAAAAGATGCTCTCGTTCTCCTGTCAGCAGGAATTGCAGCCCCCTCTTTAAAGAGAAGCCTTGATAAGATGAAATCATGATTTTTAAATATGAATAGCTGGTTCAAAACTGGTCATGCTTAAACCGTGTCTTGTTTCCTTCCCACAGGGACCCTTCGTCAGGTGAGTCACAGTCCTATGTCCCCCGAGGCTGCGTGTCCGAGCCTGACCTCACTCCTACCCACCTGGGACCCTTCTGGCAAGAGCAGGTCAGAACTGCCTCCACACAGCAAGGAAGCATGAGCCATGAAGACTAACCTTAATCCCCTCTTAATGCTGAGAACTCCTTCTAGCCTCTCATTAAACACTTTGCTGATTGTTAATGGGCTTTTATTTGAGGGGGGGCGGGGGAAATGCACTTTACAGCTTTGGGCTGATTCCTGCCTGGCTTTTCAGTGTTGACACAGTGGCTG
Source organism: Nycticryphes semicollaris (assembly GCA_013400055.1). Taxonomy (NCBI): domain Eukaryota; kingdom Metazoa; phylum Chordata; class Aves; order Charadriiformes; family Rostratulidae; genus Nycticryphes; species Nycticryphes semicollaris. The sequence continues at coordinate 36,807 of VXBJ01006733.1, read as the reverse complement.
CTGGCACAGGGAAGAGGAAACCACCCACCTGCCCCTTATGTTGGCATCACCCTCAGGGCTGTTGCCTGGATGGGATGGGGAGGGAAAAAGAGAGGGGAGAAGGTTTGTCTGCATCCTGCTGCTGCTGCCACCCACCTGCGAAAGGGGGGGCTGCCGATTGAGGGTGGTGGGGTGAGCAAAGGGGATGTCCAAGACATCAGGGTGTCTTGCCTGGCACCTCTAGGATCAGGGAGGAACCTACACCACAAATTCATCGCTGGGAGGAGCTCAGAGCTCCTGGCTCCTCTGACGTGGTCTCTGTCCTTACTGGTTTGAAGCCTTGGAATGGGCTGCCCAGGGAAGGGGTTGGGGAACCATCCTTGGAGGGATTTAAAAGATGAGTTGACATAGAGCTTAGTGACGTGGTTCAGTGATGGGTTTTTATTGGAGTTAGGTTGATGGTTGGACAAGATGATCTTAAAGGTCCCTTTAAGACCTGGACAATTCTATGATTCTTATGATTCTGTGTTGTGTCTCTCTTTTGAAGCCACTCTCCATCTTCACCTTCTGCCATGAGCTCTGGTGGTGGGGCTGGGGGTGAGATCTGGGTGGGCTTGCTGCCTCCAGCCATGTGAGATGACAGAAGAGTCATTGTTTAGAGTAAAAGGATGAATCTGGGGAACTATCACACCCTTGGG
>VXBJ01006732.1:447183-490644 GCA_013400055.1 Nycticryphes semicollaris | reverse complement strand
ACTCGCCTGCTTCCCCGAGCAGGAATTATGATTGGTTCAGGTATGATACAAATAAGAATCAATGAAGAAACATTGCTCTGAAATAGTCTGTAACCATAGTTTGCTCCTGTAAAGATAATTTCTAAAGAATGTGTCTTGTCATGTATTTAGGAATCAGGGATATGGGAAAACAGTGGCATTTAGGGAATGATGTAATAATTTAAAAAATAGCGGTTAGGTTACTAATGAAAGATTAAAAAAACAATCTCCTTTGAAAACAAAAAGTATTATTCTTAGCCTCTATGAAATATAGTAACCTACTGAATCTGTAGAGCTTTGCACTTGGATGTCACCCAAACAGTTCAGCTCTTCTGTGCTTGAAGTACAAATGTAGTAAAAGCACATTGCTACTAATGCAGCATTTACATTTAGGGAAATATTTATTGATAGGCATGAAGATGAATTAGAACCTTTAGAATGTATTAAAATGCACAGGAAGAGGAAGCAATTAATTTCTTGCATATAATTTTTAAAGCATTACTGCTAGAGCAGCTGCCAAATTGCAGCAGCACAAATGAGAACACAAATAGTTTTAAGTCTTCCTCAGTCACAGAACTCCAATATGCACATTTTTCTGAAAGATCATCAAATGTATTTGAAGCAGTGTTTCATGTGCAAATAGTCTATATGCAGCATATGCACATAATCAGTAAGAAAAGCTTTTAGTCTTTTAAAGTCCCATAAATGACTTCTAGCAACAAATATCTGGTATGAAAGTTCCATTTAATTTTCTGAGGGTTGGACTACAGAACCTAATAACTTTACATTTCTTGCGAGTAGGTAAGTTATAAGTATAGAGCTAAAGCTAGAACTTGAGCCATACAACATTGTTTGCTACTAAGAAAATGTCATCTGACTTCAGTATTTTAATACCCAATTGATAAATAAGATAAATAATATTCTGTACAACTCACAGGAAATAATATTTACAGATCCTTTTCTTTGTGATTGTCAAAGTGCCATTTCATTTAATAATGCTTCAATGATAATATACAATTTGCATCTAAAAGCTGGACAAATATGATGTTTGCTACAGATAAGCTGGGCTTTTTCCCTTTTCTTTTTTCCCCCATTTATATCACTGGGTAACAATTCATCCTTTTGTCTTAGCATTTTAGTTTTTCCTTTTTTTTTTTTCTGACAAGGCTTCATAGTTTTCCTCTTGATTAATTTTGCCCTAGTCCTGCCAGCTAAATATGAGTAAACAGGTGACTGGATCTGATCTAGCCATATCCTGCATAAGGGGAGGATTTAGGTCCTTAAAAACTTCCTACTGAATAACAATCAAGTCTAAATATACCTGGAAATGTCTACTCTGTAAATGTTCTATTCCTTCGGTGCATTCCTGATTAGTTAAAATGTTGCTTGGGTAGCTAATTTTGTCACTGCATAAGGTGTGCAGAACTACTCATTCTGGTAACATCAATTTAGTGTTCTGCTGCAGTTCACATTTACGTGGATAGTTGGCTGAACTCCAGGTCAGAACATGTCAAGAGTACACAACTACTGTAATACTAGTGCTACTTTTTGCAGAGTGATCAAGTTTATGACAATAGTCTTCCCAGCAGAGATCTGGTCAGACTGGATCAACATGAACAGAATGACCTTAACAGACAGAAGGTCACCTAAGTAGGCTTTGTTGGACATTTTGCTTGCAGGAGCCCCTTCCTCTTTTGACTTTTTTCCCAGATGGTTTAGGCCACATCTTTACAGTCTTCAGTAATTGTGTTGAACACATTACAGTTTCCTGGACAAACACTCACTTCAATAAAGCATATTTAAATGCAGTACTACAGAGTCTTGAGACCTTCACACTGGACACACTCCCATTACTGCATAAGTATCATCTCATCATTTTGTACATTTCAACAACATAAATTTATCTTGGGTTTCTCTGCTTCCCTCTTGCTTGCTAAAAAGCATGCCCAGTTGATCCATTCAGCATTTATGTTGGCAATCATTGCACAACAAGGACTGCTCTTTGCTGCTCTTTCTATAGGCTTGAACTGGAAAGGACTACAGTATACCCTTTTTTTTTTTTGGAGGGAGTCAGGCAATCCCAAATAAGATAGTTGACATGAGAGGCTTCTGTCTCACAATATCACTTATGTAGAATTAAAACATATAGATCTGCATGTACATGAATGATTATTTTCTTTCTCTGTCCTTACAAATGCAGCACCCTTTTCTGCCAGGCCATCACAGACCAGTAGATGTCAAAGACAGAGATTTTTCATGTCGTGAGCTCAGATGTAACTGAAAGAAGCAATCATTTCTTTTCATGAAGGCTATCTACCCAGTGCTGATACCCTTCCACAGTTATAACCATTCTAGAGTCGCTGCTCTAATTCTGTTTATTTCACCTACACATCATTCATTTAGATCCATCTTTCAATGGTGACAGAAATAATATATCTGGTATATTTCTACAAGGCTCTACCTGACTTCACATACAGACATTGGCCACACAGGAAAAGAGAGTGCTATATCAGCAATATTCAGAAAGGCAGCAAAAAACCCACTTTCACCATGAATTCAAATTTTTAAAACTAAACCAAAACCTCCAGGAACTGCATCTAAGTTACAGATAAATTCCTGATACTTACTATGTTTTTGGTAACCTAAGTAGTAGGGTGCATAACCAGGTACTGCTTGTCCTTAGGGGTACTGAAGGGGCAGGAACCTCAAAGACTTCAGATACATGAGGATCCAGGTAGTAATTGCATCTAATGGCTCACAGTCCTTCCCCCTTCCTCTTTTTTCTATAATCCTGATGCATCTCTTTCCAAGACTAGTGTTTCACTGTCCTGTTCTCCATGTCAACTGTAGTCTGAGCTTCAGTAGCTGATACAAGCTAGTCAAGGTGAACTTTCCACCAGCCTTATCAGACTTCAGACCCCCCAGCAGGTTCTGAAGCCTTAAGCTGATGGCAGCCTTGGAACAGACAGTGATGAGTTCTCCCATCCCCAAGTTATTTATTAAGATAAGAAGGGCACATGTATCAGCAACTAGTCAAATCTGGAAACAGCATACATTGCATTGTCATCCTTGGGAGCCAGGTCTGGATCAGAAAACTGTATGCAGGTAAAGAGGTCAAAGAGAGTCTATCAACCCGACTGTGTTAAAGTTTTATCATCAGTATAACTCCTCCATTTCACACAGATGGAAACTGCATGAATTAATTTATATACCATACAGACAGAATACCTAGGACCTTCATAAAATTTAGAGTTCACTCTAATGTAATAGCATATATATGTCCTTGTCATTTATGCCTGATAGACTGAATACTTTTCCTCACTCAATGGACCATGGACTAAAAAATCAATGAGGCAACATCTCAACTTTAATTGTTTTCATTTTTTATCCCCAAAACTTTTATTTACAAGAAGCACATTTATTTACAAATTTAGCCAGCAATCAAAAGATCAGCAAAATAAAAACATATTGTAATACCTTCTGTCATTCAGCTGGTTTATGAAATAGTCTTTCTTTTCTTTTGCATTATACAAAAAATATTAGGCTTTAATAACAAGATCTGCATATTGTTAGTTTTGCTGTGTATTTTTCAAGCAGATGATGCTCCAAAATAAGCTGGAGGGTTGTTTTCTGTCTTGGATTCTGAATGATGTAAATTCTTAAGATGTTCTGTGACCTATGCTGTTTTCTAAGAAGTAAATATTGAGCCTAGCCAAAGATTTCTGCAAGAACAGAAAGAATTACTTCAATGGGTTTTGATCGATGTGACAATGGCATGTGTCTATATGTATGTGTATCTGTGGCATGTGCAAGCAGAAGTACCATATACATATACATATAAGGAAACTGTTCATAGTCAACTGGCAGTCTGCTTCTACTAACATAATATACACTTCTTTAATAGCTGCATATGCAAATTAATATTCATATCCTTATAAATATAAAGCCATGTATACATGGTATTTACTAAACAGAAGATTAAAAAAAATATTTATTTTGCTATGCATATACAGATGAGGTCTTAAAAACAAGACAAAAGGTAACAGGCACAAACTTATACATAAGAAACTCAATCTAAGCATGAGGAGGAACTTCTTCACATTGAGGGTGGCAGAATACTGGAACAAGCTGTCCAGAAAGGTGGTGGAGTCCCTGTCTCTGGAGACATTCAAAACCCACCTGGACGCATTGCTGTCCAGCGTGCTCTAGGCAGACCTGCTTTGGAAGGGAGGTTGGACTAGATGATCTCCAGAGGTCCCTGGCAACCCCATATCATTCTGTGATTCTGTGTGACTGTATTCTATTTGAACTGTTGAGAACAATATTCTTTTAGCAGAATCTTAACATTATTTATCTATGAGAATTTGCTCTCCGTCGAAAGACAGGAAGAGTAGAAGTACAGGAATGCACAAAACAGCTGAAGAAACTTCAATACCTTATTAGGGTGAGATAATTGGTTCTCATATATTGCTTGGTTTTGAAACAAGAGACATATGAGACAAGAAGAAATATAAAGAGACTGCAGGAAATGAAGCTTGTATTTAGCTATATTTCTGCCTCACAGCTGCATACAAAATTATGTCCTGGCATGATTCTGAGAAATGGTCATACCACCTTCTGTAGAAACAATAACATGTAAGACTTGTAAATTGTCAGTACACAGTTACAGAATCACAGAACCACAGAATGACATAGAGCTGGAAGGAACCTTTGGAGATCATTTAGTCCAAACACCCTGCCAAAGCAGGTCCATCTAGAGCAGATTGCACAGGAACATGTCCAGGCAAGTTTTGAATGTCTCCAGAGACAGAGATTCCACCACTGCTCTGGGCAGCCTGTTCCAGTGCTCTGGCAACCTCAATGTAAAGTAAGTTCCTCCTCATGCTTAGATTGAGCTTCTTATGTACAAGTTTGTGCCTGTTACCTCCTGTCCTCTCCCTGGGCACCACTGAGAATAGACTGGCCCCATCCTCTTGATACCCACCATTTAAGGATTTATAAGCATTGATCAGTTTCCCCCTCATCCATCTCTTCTCCAGACTAAAAAGATTCAAGTCCCTCAATCTAAGAGAGATGCTCCAGGCCTCTAATTATCTTGATGATCCTATGCTGTAACCTCTCCAGCAGTTCCCTGTCCTTCTTGAACTGGGGAACCCGGAACTGGATACAGTACTCCAGACAGGACCTCACCAGGGCAGAGTAGAGGGGTAGGATAACCTCCCTTGACCTGCTGGCGACATGCTTCTTGATGTACCCCAGGTTGCCATTGACCTTCTTGGACACAAGGGCACATTGTTGGCTCATGGCCATCTTATTGTCCACCAGGAGACCAAGGTCTTTTGGCTCAGAGCTGCTCTCCAGCAGGTCAACCCCCAACCTGTACTCATGCAGGGGGTTATTCCTCCTCAGGTACCATGTGACTCTTTGCAGTTACTGCTCAGTTACAACTCTGACTTTTTCCTGCACATTTATAGGAGCTCTTGTGATTTCCATTCCTTAATAAAGATATCTTTAATTTTCATCTGAATTTAATTACCTGTTTGATTCTAGATTTTGCATCTTGAAATCAATTCCTTTATTCTTTGAAATGTTGTTTGAACCTGGAATTTGAGAATTTGGGGCATTTTTTTATTGTGAATCAGAATTAAGAATGCAGAAGGTGAATTTATAACAAAAATAATGTTTTGAGAAAAATTTGTTTCAGAGAAAGCAGAGTGTGTATTTTCTATCATTTGTAGGCCAGCAATCTAGATCTGCCCAACTAGCTTGGGGAACTGGGACTATGCCTGTTTCCCGGGCAGAGATCCAGAAAAGTAGATAGTCAGCCAAGAAACAATCTGACCAAGAAACCATGCAGCTTAGGTTATCCATGGAACAGTAGCATTCCTGTATCCTAACAGTTGTACTATAAGTCAGCCAGAGCTCCCAGGCACTTGGGCAGCCCACACCCAAACAGGTGGGATTTCAGGCAGCCAGAGAAACCACGTGGCAGTCATTTGACTGGTATGTGAGTTGACAGAAAAACAGGCATTCATGCAAGCCTTCCAACCTACCCATCTGCTTTGTTTTTTATAAGTTTCTGTTAAGTCAACAAAGTTGCAAGGGAAGCCTTGAATTGCACCAGATTATCTATTTTCAGAGAATAGTTGTCGTAAAGTTTTACTTAGTTCTGAATTTTCACAATTCAGCAAGGTAAAGGAAGAATTTTTGTACCATTTCAGTGACTTCCCATTTCAGTCTTACAGCAGAGATGATAAATTAGAGCATGCTGAAGTGCAACCAGAATACACTACACTCCAGAAATTCCCACCCAGTGTAATGACTCTTAGGGATGCTTCCACATTGGCATAAATTATAGTAATCCCAGAATTATAAATTACCTATAACTCTTTGATAGCCCCACAAATAGGACCTTCAAGGTAGTTATAAAACAGACCTAGTGTTGCAGTGACTGGACCTGTGGCTCAACAGAGCACCTAGACCTCAGCATGCATTTATCCTTACAAGCAATATAAGGCAATCATTAAAATATTCTAAAGCAGAATACAAAGTGCAAATAAAAATCGCTAAAGGCACCTTAAATTACCTTTCAATTATACATTGGTAAAAGATATTTCAGATACTTTTTTTTTCCTTTTTTTTTTTCCATCCCCACAGAATTTACAAGAGAATCAAGGGACAAATAGTTCTTACAGTGTTATTACTTTGGATTGCTGCTTCCTTCTCAATTTGACACATCTGGGGCATGCAATTATTCACAAAGGTCATTTTTCACACAAGAAAAGGACAGTGACCAGAAGGCAACATTTAGGCTGTGAATACACCATGACAATTTAATCAATGAGAAAACCCCAATGTCAAGAACCAGCTTATTTCTGGGTTGACAAAGACTGACGTCTCATCAGTTGCTTGTAAAAGCAACTAAAGGCCCAGAGAGGTCAGAGTCCTGATGCGGCACAAAAGGACTATAAATGTTCAAATACATTAGCCATAAAGGTTAAGACAATCTCATCTTTAGATGTTCATTTTATAATTATCTTGAAAAGCAAATTATCATTCACGGTATAACAATTGCATTTGTGGTTTATGGCCAGGTACCTAAACTAGTCTATCCTTCTTAATTTGTAGCTTCTAAAAATGTCAATCTTTTTTTTCTTTCTCAGTAATTTTCAATAGCCAAGTCACCAGAAAGGATTTAGTTGAGGTTTAGTCATCTACAAACACAGAAATTCCAAACTGAAATCCTAAAAAACTCCACAATATTGCCACCTGGTTATGGAAGTATTTGCAATGAATGGCATTTGGGCATGCCTGAAATGTTTGTAAAATATTAAATAGCTTAACTTTCAAACTTCATCGTGATCCGCAAATTACTTGCTTGTTCACCCTTCTTGTCTGTTGTGCTCAGTCTCATAATGATGCTTCATGCTGCAGGTAATAGTAGACTGGTCTCAATACTTACTGAAGGGTATAGGGATACAATTACATTATTATCTTGAGCCAATCATTAGTAGGCCATATATGTACTTATTGGTATCCATGCCATGAGGTTGCAGAGATGTAATATGGAGGAAGATAACACCAGCTTCCCTGCAACTAGTATAGTTTTACACAACTTTGTGACAAATGTAAAACAGATGTTGCTTTTCCTAAGAGAACTGTGTTCATATCTCCAATGTGTGACCTAATCATCAGGTCATATGGCACTGTATGAGGATATAGAATCATAGAATCATAGAATGGTTAGAGTTGGAAGGGACCTGAAAGGTCATCAAGTTCCAAGCCCACTGACATGGGCAGGGACACCTCCCACTAGAGCAGGTTGCTCACAGCTCCATCCAGCCTGGTCTTAAACATTTCTAGGGATGGAGCATCCACAACTTCTCCCGGCAACCTGTTCCAGTGCCTAACCACCCTCATAGTAAAGAATTTCTAGTATCTAATTTAAATCTTCCAATTTAAAACTGTTACCCCTTGTCCTGTCACTACACTTTCTGACAAAGAGTCCCTCTCCAGCTCTCCAGTAGGCCTCCTTCAGATACTGGAAGGCTTCTCTTCTCCAGGCTGAACAAGCCCAGCTCCCATAGCCAGTCTTCACAGGAGGGGAGCTCCGTCCCTCTGATTATCTTTGTGGCCCTCAGCTGGATCTGTTTCAAGAGGTCCATGTCCTTTCTATGTTGAGGATTCCAAGGCTGGACACAGGACTCCACATGGGGTCTCACCAGAGCACCAGAGCAGAGTAGAGGGGTAGAATCACCTCCCACAACCTGCTGGCCGCACTTCTTTTGATGCAGCCCAGAATGCGGTTTGCTTTCTGGGCTGCCAGTGCACACTGCTGGCTCATGTTGAGCTTCTCATCCACTGTCACTCCCAAGTCCTTCTCCTCAGGGCTGCTCTCCAGCTATTCTTCACCCCACCTGTATCTGTGCCTGGGATTGCCATGTCCCAGGTGCAGGACCCTGCACTTGGTTTGGTTGAACTTCATGCGATTTGCACCAGCCCACCTCTCAAGCCTGTCCAGGTCCCTCTGGATGGCATCCATTCCCTCCAGCATGTCCACTGCATCACTGAGCTTGGTGTTATCAGCAAACTTGCTGAGGGTGCACTCTTTCTCACTGTCCATGTCTCCAAAAACATGTTAAATAGCACTGATCCCAGTATTGACCCCTGAGGAACACCACTCATTACTGGCCACCACTTGGAAATTGAGCCGTTGACCACAACCCTTTGAGTGCGGCCATCCAGCCAGTGGTCCATCCATCAAATCTATGACTTTCCAGTTTTAAGACCAGGATGTTGTGCAGGACAGTGTCAAACACTTTGCATAAGTCCAAGTAGATGATGTCTGTTGCTCTGCCCTTGTCCACCAAGTCTGTCATATATTCTGAGTCTGTTACAACAAAGGTGTGTTAAAATGCAAAATCTAACTAGGCATCAATGGATGGAGACATTTAGAAGAGAAAGGGTTCCAAGTCACTTTCCTTTTATTGTTATTGACTTCTGGAATAAATCCTTCAAAATTAAATGAGCTAATCTTAAATTATTATCAGATAATATGAGTTAGATAGCTTTGTTGACACAAATGGACTGTGCTGGTATGCTCTGATTTCTGTGTACTTTTCATGAGCCGTGAGTTTTAATTAACAGATCCTCCTTTTTATTTAAATTGATGTTATCTTATTGCAAATCTCTTCACATATTTTTAAGTTATATTATTTTCATTCTGGGAAAACAAATCATAGATTTTATCTCCACTCTGGATGTACTTCACTTTTAACATTTGAACAAGAAATCTATTGATAAGCAGCAATGCTCAAGTAAAGGTTTAGTTTTGTTTGACTCTTAGAAGCCATACCTGCTCTTTCATTAGGTCAGTAGGGTAAGACAATTCTTAATTCAGTTTATGCAAGTGCTCAAACTGATCTATTGCCATAAACTGATGTATCACAGATACAGGAAAGAAATACATACAGCTCTGTGTTTTCTCCTTTCTACAATGACTCCACTGCAGATATATCTTCTGCATTCTCTGTGGATTGCTTCTAAACTGTTTTAATCCCCAAGGAAAGATAGTACAGGAAGGCTAAAACTGTTGAACACAAACTCACTCAAATTGTAAAACTGAACTGTTTCCTGCGTTGTGAAAAGCATGTCCAAAACCTGATTAGTTTGCACGGACAATCATCCTAAATGCCTGGTCTACACAGCTTAATGAAAATGTGGCAACATTGTTTAAGAAATGCAAATAAGCAATACTTATAATGTGCAGGGGAAAAAAAAATCTGTTCTGTGGCATTTGGTTGTTATCTACTAACAGCATCTTCTACCTGTATCTCGAAAATTTTTGGCTCCTCAAGCCTGACCTTTGCAGAGGCTGAAGAAAGATACATATGGGCAGTCTGAGATTCTGGGGCAGCTCTTTGGTCCACATGTACTTGGCATAAACCTCTTTGGTCCACAAGTACTTGGCATAAACTTCTATCTAGCACTTTGACTGTTGCATTACATTAAGCTCTCCATATTTCCCTTAGAAACTATCTCCACTCAGTTCCCCATGACATCTATACTGTATAGAAACTCAGAAGCATAGAATGATAGAATAGTTTGGGTTGGAAGGGAACTTCAGAAGTCATCTAGTCCAACCTCCCCTCAATGAGCAGGAACATCTTCAACTACGTCAGGTTGCTTAGAGCCCCGTCCAACCTGACCTGGAAGGTTTCCAGGAATAGGGCATCTACCTCCTCTCTCAGTAGCGTCTTCCAGTGTTTCACCACCCTCATTGTAAAACATTTCTTCCTTCTATTTAGCCAAATCTACCCTCTTTTAGTTTAAAAATATTACCCGTTGTCCTATCACAACAAGCTTTACTAAAAAGTCTGTCCCCATCTTGCTTATAAGCCCCCTTTAATTATGAAAATGCTGCAATAAAGCCCCACCCACCCCCACCCCGAGCCTCCTCTTCTCAAGGGGTAAAACAATCTCAGTTTTCAGCCTGTCGTCATAGGAGAGGTGTTCCAGTCTTCTGACCTCTTAGTGGCCCTCCTCTGGATCCACTGTAACAGGTCCATGTCTGGAGGATTCCAGAGCTGGACCACCCTCATCCTAATGGCCATGCTTCTTTTGATGCAGCCCAGCATATGGTTGGCTTTCCAGGCTGCAAGTGCACAGTGTTAGCCCATGTCCAGCTTTTCATCCACCAGTATCCTCAAGACATTCACAGTGAGACTGCTCTGGATACCTTCATCCCGCAGCCAGTATTGATACTGAGGGTGGCCCCAATCCACATGCAGGACTTTGCTCTTAGCCTTGTGGAACCTCATGAGGTTTAGATGGGTCCACTTATCAACCTTGTCCAGGTCCCTCTGGATGGCATCCCTTCCCTCAGGTGTGTCAACCACACTGCTCAGCTTGTGCTCTGCAAACTTGCTGAGGGTGTACTCAATCCCACTGTCTACGCCACTGATTAAGATATTAAACAGTCCTGATCCCAGTATAGACCCCTAAGGGACACTACTTGTCACTGATCTCCATCTGGACATTGAGCCACTGACCACTACCCTCTGGATGAGACCATCCAACCAGTTCCCCATCCACCAAACAGTCTGCTGAGCAAATCCATATCTCTTTAATTTAGAGAGAAAAATGTTTTGGAGGACTGTGTCAAAGGCCTTACAAAAGTCCAGATAGACAACTTCTGTAACTCTTCTCTTGTTCACTGATGTAGTCACTCCATCATAGAAGGCCACTAGGTTTTTCAGGCAGGACTTGTTGCCATACAGCAATACAAATATCTCTTCAGTTCTTTTTCCTCCTTCTTCAACCATGACTCCTGTAGAAAAATCTTTCCGCTAAGTCATTACAAGAACTGAATTGCTTCAGGAAAAAAATCCACCATGTACTGAATGAAATCTGTTTGGGAAGAGGTGCCTAGCTTCATTTTTGGATGCGTGCATTCAACCAAATGAGTTGCACCTTCTGTACTATTTGGGGTAGGGGATAGGGAGGGAGGCATTTTGTAGTTGCTTTTTAAGATCAAAACCATGAATATCTATAGACATTTGGATATGATTCTCAGCAGGTGCTAACTTGTAGGTGTATGAACTAAAATTAGGAGTTGACATCTTAGAGCTGTGTGACAGATGTGACCACTTTATTTATACATCATAGAAGGCCAAAAAAAAAAGAAAAAAAAAAAAAAAGAAAAGAAAAAAACCAAAAGGAGCAAACCCCCTCCCAACTCAATCCTGAGATTCCCTCTAAAAATACATAGTTGTGATATCAAACCATGAAAAAATAATCTCAGCATAATTATGTATGTTATGAACTGGAACCCCCACCCAAGTGATTCCAGTATCTCTCTATACACTTTGCTAACAAACCTATCAAAACAGATTACAAGGTTGGTAGCTTTTAATCAACAGTATCTTAAACTGATATTCCAATAATGTCCATGAAAATAAAAATCTTCCTAACTTCTACTAAAAAAGGGCATGAATTTTTCTCAGGTTCAACTCCATGTTTAAAGGACTTAATTATAATAATGATGTCTACAAGTATTTTAACATTACTTTAGTACTTGTAGTAAATTTATGGTTTAAATAATTACAAAGTTACAGCTGCATGTGCAAAATGATCATGTAATCCAATGTATTTTGCTGGTATAATGAAGCCTTATGTTAATGAACATTTTAGATTTCAGATGAACAAATAAGTCATATTTACTTTAAAAGAGATAGAATATGTTGTCTTACACATAGGTGTCTGTGTAAATTGATACGACTGAGTGGAAAAGTACTGTAAATAAATAGCAAATTTTAATTTCAGTTGTTTTAGCTAGGTATTTAAATAGTTACTTAACTTCAGAATTATTTTTTGGTTACATCTCATGAATTTTGATTGATATATAAAACTTTACTGGCAAATTAATTAGGACCTGTTCTTAATATTCTGACTCCCATTATTCACAGAAATAGAAACAGAAAAATTTAGCACTTTGAAAGAAGACTTTGATCATGATCCTCTTGACAACTCTCAATATACTATGTTAATTAATTTACACTTCTGAAATATTATATCCACTTTTTATTTATACTATGATATTTTATTTTGTAAAATTAAAAAAAAAATCAAGAGCAGAAAAATTACAGTCATAAAGCATTAAAGAATTAACAAACACACCAATCAGTCTAAATACTTAAGGCATACTCTGGACGTCAGAAAAATCAGTTTCAGTACAGTTACCTATCAGTACTTCAGGCTGGAGATTAGACTCAAAGGGTGGTTTTGTGCTTCATCTTCTATGATGTAACTAACAGGATGCCTGATGTTTGTTTGAATTTACATTACCTGTGAAGAATTAGATTGCTGAGAACGTGATCTACAAAAGTCAGTATGACCACCAGTATGCTTGTTACTACTATTGGTAAGGAATTGTGCATTTCTTTCTTCATCACAGTTTATGAGACAATTCTTATTTAAGATTCACTGACATGGAGTTATGCATCCAGGCTAGACCTAAAAAAGACACAAAGTATTGTATGAGGTGTAATGGTGAGCAATGTAAGCCACCCCAGTCTTTAACTGACACTGAAAACCCTCTATCAGCTGTCAGTTACTTTGCCTTAATTCCATAGGTACTTCATTGCTTAACTGAAAAAACAGAAACAAAATTTCCAGGGCTAATATCTGTATCCTAAATTGCCACATCTCGATTTTGATCAGGTAAATGCCTTGGCACCCAAGCCTGACTTAAATCTAGGAGTTAGGCCACAAGAGTACTCTACAAGTCTTTATGTCAGTGCAAGGAATAAGCACACAGTCAGACTGCTTGTGATGCACAAGTGAAGAAACCATCTGCTTTTCCTGCATTAACTTAAATTATTTTGGGTGAGAGACTCTCATACATATTTGTAAATATCCTATTTTCCAGTTATATTTGAATGTGTAAAGAAAATTTAAGGTGAATGTGGAGTAATAGCAGGTAGTAATAGCAGCACAAAAAAGTCTTTGTTGAACTAGTTTTGCTTTTTCGAATGGCAAGAGAGAAGGGAAAACATTTCAAGAAAGATTCAAGTGTACCTACTGGCTAAGAACAAATGGAGAAAGACACTAAAGAATTGATGGTAAGCTGCTATAAGCATGCTCGGCAGCAGATGAAAAAACATCCATGAGGCTTCAAACAGTATAAAGTTTTATGTGAGAAGCATATATCAATTTACAGAATCCAGAAGCAGAGGTAAAATATAAATTTAAATTATACCTGGGTGTTGAACCTCAGTGCCTAAAATACATTCAAGCATCTCTGTCTAACGACTTTGTCTTCTAGCTTTAAGCTTTCATTAACCACTTCTGCAAAAGTTAACTAGGTCACAATTTTATTAGGAAAAAAAAAGATAAAAAATAAATCTAAGAGACAATCTAGAAGATAAAATATGAGCAAGACAATTACATTCACAGCCTGATTTGGGGGTGGATTTAAATCAAATCTGAAAGAGGTAAAAAAGTTATCATGTTTCCTTTTTCTTGTTTGGTCTGCCCAGGACTACTGCAAAGAAACAAAACTTCAGTGTTTTGCTAATACATCTCTTGGTCTAAAGAAATGATCTGGCCTTCTGTTGAGATGGTCAAACCACTTCCTCACGTGCAAACACGCATACACATGTTGCCAAGAAACAGTGAAGAAACTTCAGAAAGGAACTTTACCCTCATTCTAACAAAACCACCAAAAAAAAGATCAATAAAAATATTGTTAAGGATTGTTCCCTCAGTGCCCAGAACCCATCACAACCTCATTGATCAGGTTTTGTGACTTTAGCAAGAACTTTGAAAATCTTTACCATTGAAAACTTTCATTTTCAAAGCTTAAACAGCATCAAAATAATTTAAATAATATTTCCAACTGTTGCCGGTTTTATACACAGACCTATGCTCTACCAATTTGTCCTGAGCAATGAGATTTAGCTGAGTCTGATTGAACAGGGGAATTGGACACGGTGACCTTCAGATGGCCATTCTAACCTCAACTACCCTGTCATCTCTTTCCTCTGACGGGCTTTCCCTGTGGTGATAAGGGGCATCTCAAAGGACTCCCAAGAGCAGACCAAGGGAGATGATCTTTGCCCTCTCATCAGCACTACTAAGGCTACTGCTGGAGTACTGTGTCTAGTACTGGACTGCAAGAGTACAAGAGTTGGCACTACTGGAGGGAATCCAGCTAAGAGACATGCAGATCACGAAGAGGCTGGAGCATCTCCCATGGCTGAGAGAGCTGCTAGAGAAGAGAAGACTTTGGACAGATCTTATCAACATGTACAAATATCTCAGAAGAGACTGCAGAGACGACGAGACAGGCTCTTACAAGGGGCATCTTGAAATGCCTCTTGAGATATATTAACCTCAAGACCTGAGACAGCGAGCACAAATGAAAATATAGGAGGTTCCTGCTGAACAGAAGGAAACCTTTTTCATTGTGAGAGTGACCAAACACTAGCACAGGTGGACTAGTGAGGTTGCAGAGTCACTAACCTTGGAGATATTCAGATGCTGTCTAGACATGGTCTCAGGCAACTGACTCCAGATGGCCCTGTTTGAGCAAAGGACTACCTCCAGGGAACCTTTCCAACCTCAACCATTCTGTGATTCTGTGAACTGATTTATTTTGGAGACCAGGGTGAATTCAATAGTGGAAATGTCTGACTTCTTATTTTTCTTTTTTTTTTTTTTCCTTACTTTACTTGACATTTATTAATGAACCATATCCTGTTTACCTGATTATTTTTGCTTCAGTTCCATTAAGATGACTACACACATGCATGAACATATACACTTCCCTGCAGATATGCTGCACTCTTCAGCAATATTCTCCTTTACCAACAGAATTTGTACATTTTTAAAAACTTCATAAGAGAGCAAATATAAATAGAAATGGTATGGTTTATGTTTTATTACAAATTTGTTTCTATTTTTTCAGTAGATCTTTTTTCATGTGGCAAGAAATAACTTACGTTATAGAAATTAATGCATCAGATGGTAAATAAATATACAGAGCATATATCCAGACTTCACACCTTCAGTCTTCCCGAGAAGTATCATCAGACTGATGTGTTTTACAGAATACACAGAAGATCAACAAATTGCAGGTGTTTTCCTTTCTTCTTCTGTTGATTTACAAATCCAACATTAAACACCATGTTTAGCATGTAAATAAGACATCAAGTGGAGAGTATATTTTAACTTGCATTTATACTTTTCATTTAAATGCAAAAATTGTTCTTTTGCTGAGTATCACAAACATTTACTTATAAGATTGTACTTAATATTTATACTGAGGAAAAATGTAAGTTGGTTTATTTTATTTTTTCTTGAAAAAAACAAGGGGGACAACCAGAGTTTATCAGTTCTGGTTCTGTTACAAATCTTTTTTGTGACATAGCTCATCACTGTCTGCATGTTTTGTTTGTATTCCTGTTTGTTTTGTCAGTTCTATGCAATTCCATCAAATGTAGACTTGCTCCAGCACTTTGTGAATTCACAGTACAAATTAATTCCATGTGTCAGATCATACAGTTCTCACTATGCACAGTGGTTACAACAGAAAGAAATTATATAAAAGATAGTGATAAGAAGGTAAATTGGGGGACATATGAAGAATGCAAATGTGAATATTAACTAGAGGTTATCCATTATAAGTTTTGAGCCACATAATGAAAAATATTTCTCTTTTCTGAGTACTGTAGAAAAATACATAGAAAGCTGGAGACCACAGGAGGCTGAGGTGAGAAGCAAGGAAAGTTCATAAAGTTTTAGTATTGAACACCTTCAGAATTAACACTGATATGACAGCAGTTATAAATGATGTAAATATGATTTCACCTATGTAGGAAACTAAATGGTGAACTGGAAAGAAGAAAAAAAAGAGCCATATCAAAGTAAGAGAAAGAAAGAAAAGTAAAATACTTAAAATACAACAAAGGGAGAATGAGAATATAACCCAAATTTATGTGTTCTTATCCTTAATTATTGTCAAGTGTTCATAACAAATAGCAAGTAGTATCCCAGAAATATCAAAGACTTGAAAGAGGAAAATGTAAAGAAGAAGAATGAAGAATCAAGTGTTTTTATCTTATCTTAAGTATGAAAAACTTCTGGAAGACTAATTGATTCTTGACAGACAGTTGTCTCATCTACTTAAAAGTACCTTCAGTGTCAGAGGTAGAAAGGTTTCTTTGGCAAACTTTCCAGTTTTTCATTACCTTTTCCTTCCAATCATATTTTCTAATACCTCATACTATACAATGAACATTTTTATCTTGCAATTTAAGCAAGATCCTTAGCTTGGGATCCTTTCTAACTTGGAAACCTGCAGAACTTTTATCTAACCAGTTGTTCCCTAATTTGCATGCGTGCAATTTATTATTTCTGCCTGAGTATCTTGCAGTTGTCCCTATTGAATCACAGCCTATTACTTCAAACCTACCTCCAATTTGTCAAGATTATTTTGAATTCTATTTCTGTCCTCCAAGACACTTGCCTTCTCTCCTGAGCTTGGTATCATATGTAAATACTCTCTATTCCAGCATCCAGGCTATTTATACTGAAGATTCAGCATACCATCATCAGACTACTGAAGCAGTCTGCTCAAGATAAGTAGGTAGGACAGCAGAAGAAAACTGAAGAAATAAAAAAGCACATCAGTGGAAAAAAATTACCAGAATAAGAATCAAAGCAAGCTTATATATGGACTGTGAAGAAGAAGCGTGTCTGGATAGTTCTAGCATTAAACAATATGATCCCTAGTAAAAATCAATAGTGATTTCATTTGTTTGGGGTTTTGTTTGTTTTCATAAGTAGCACATCTGTAAGTCTCCTTCAGGCATCTTCAAACAAAACATCTTTCTTCTTGTCCTGAAGCTTTTAGATTATCCTTGCATATATAGACTTTTGCAAGAGAAAACCTTGTAATCCAAAATTCTATATAAATCAAAGGAAGAGTTCAGTAACTGACACATCAATCTCTGTTCCTCTTTACCTAGTGTGGCAGATCATCTGATTCTGCTTGTTTTTTCATAGTCTTAACCTCCACAGTGAATAGATATAAAGATGTTGTCTCCCCTAGCTATAACCATAGCAACAAGAGGAAATATGGCAGTGTTACTTCTCCGTTTTCATTTTCATTCCAATCTTCTTTCTCTACCAAATTTAGGATATTAGTATAGATGAAGTAAAGGATGACTACAATGTTAGTGAATTAAACACAGAATAAATACAAATATGCTATGGTATGGCCACCCAACAGTACTCAAGCTCTTCTATCTCCACAGCACAGGATATAGATCCATGAGTCCTGCCAACTGAAGAATCGGTAATCACAAAGTCATTAGGTATACTTTCTTTTTCTCTCCAGCGAAGACACACAACTTGGTTCATATTAACGTTATACTGTGATAGTATCAGTAGTAGATATACCCACAAGCTGTGTGTAGAAGTGTGGACTAATGCTTTTAACTGCAGGCCATGTGCTCAATGCAGCCACTTTACACTGGCTACTACTTTTTTTTATACAGTCTATTTTTAACAGAAGAATGTTTGATTCATGACTCATTAATGACCACGTTTTCTTTCTCTAGATATTTGTCTGCCGTGAAACGGTTCTGCTTTAAATCCTGTAACTTCTGCTACCTATAAACTAATTTAATCTCTGGACTCAGTAGCATGAAATTCAAGATAACTTTAGTTTATTGTGTTTCTTTCAATGCTGAATTTATGAACTATAAATATACAAAAAAGAATAATCATTTGCTACCACCCCTCAAAAAAAAAAACCAAAAACCAAAAAAACCCCAAACCCAAAACTCAAAAACAATCAAACAAATACAAAACCCCAAACAAAAATCAAACCAGCAAACTAGCAGAGAATTGTGTTGGGTGCAATGTAGTCATTGTTATGTGCAAAGAGAACTATGACATTGTAGTGGTGAAAACCAAGGAAGTGACAAAATGAAAGGATTACATCCTCCTGTAATGTAGTATATTTTATTCCCTGCACCTATGTAGATTATGGAAGATTTGGCTAGAAAAATTAGTAGACATTTATTGTAATTTAAGTCAGATAAAATACAATAATCAAGTTAAAATTCTCACTCTCGGTTGTAAACCATGGATAGACAACTGTTTGAGATGAACTTTTCATGTTTATTTATGAGCTTCTCTCCCTTTATCTACTAAACATTCTAAAAATAATATATTTCTACTGTATATGTTCTACTCACTCCACAGTACAATTAATGTAATTATGATTAATGCACATGGGATATGAATTCTTGTCATACTGATGGTAGTAAAGACTCTATTAAATACATATCTGATATAATCACTTTGTTAAGGCTGCTTAAATAATGCCAGCATTTTGACTTGAAAGGACAGCATATTAACATCTGCTATTCTTGTTCACAGCTTTCCCCAATGCATGTCTGTATGTGCAGTTGTGTATGTGCCAACATGTCTGTGTGCAATGTTGTGTGTATACCCACCCATGTCAGCTTGACTGAAGCAAAATGATACCTGTTCCTCTTTATTAAAAAAAAAAAAAAATATAAAATCATCTCGGATCACAATTTTGCTACCTCTCACTGACATTTAGATTTTGCATGTGTATTCTTGTTTAATTTTTGAGTTGAAGCTTTGTAATTAATTGTGTAAAAGAAGATCTCTAAAATGCAGTGAAGTTCAAAAGAGAACAAAAGATCAATTAATTATAATTATAGCCCACCTCTTTGAGTTTCTGAACCCCCCACCTTACAAAAGGAGACTAACTTTTCAGGAAAGGTTTTTAAAAACTGTGGATATGAAATCTGTTTTTCATCCCTAAAAGCAGTGATACAAAAATAATACAAATTATATACAAATAATAAGATCCTAAGAATGTTATTAAATTAAGACATATTACACTAAATAAATGTAATTTGTAAGTACATTTTATTCATAATTTAGGCGTTAGTTATCTAACTTTGCTTATTCATTCTGCACTGACATACAATGAGACTTTTTCTAGAACACATATTTAAGATTTAGCTTGCTTTAAATTTCCTGAATGACTCTGAAACCAGCACACCTTTGGCAATGTATTGCTTGAATATTTTTTGAATATTTTTTATCAGCATTATTTTAATCAAGAGATTAAAAGATAACAGAGATAACAATTAATTTCACATAAGATGTGTTAACAATGCATAATTTTTAGCAATGCAGGTAATTTTTTAGTCTGAATTTTCTCTGAGATCAACAGAAGTCTTTAAATGTGAGTGTCATGAGCTAAAGAATTGGTCAGGTTTTGAGTTTTTCTTTAGAAAAGCCTGAACTTTGGAAATTCAAATAAGGTGTAAGACAGTATTGATTTTCTAAAGAAAACTAAATTTTAATACATATATCTGTAATTCTAGTATCTATTTTTCTTAGGAGAAACAAATGTTCCATTCATTTTCCTCTGTCGTGTTTGTTTTTCTTTGTTCTGAAACCTTTTGTGGGGAAAATAGATGAGTAATTTCTGATTTGACTAAGTAGTTTCAGCAGGAAGTTTAGGTATGTTAAGAAGGTATGATGCTTCCCATTTGTCTTCTGGCATAATTCCCTGTCCTCTGTTTCTGATTTCACATTTTATTGGGTTTTTAATTCTTCTGATTGGTTTCTTTTTCTCATAATACTTTACTATTCCTGTTTTGGTGTCCTATGTATTTTCTTTCATATGTCCATTTAATCTTGAATAATTAATGAAAGTAATCATAGCTCTCTAGACACTGATTTTGGCATGTAGTCTTACATGTCAGCTTACAAAATGTAATGCTCCTATGAGGGCATTTTCAAAAAGTCACACAATTCAATTATTCACTTCCACGGAGCAAGAATCACAATGTGTTAATACTTTCCTATGGTGGATTTTCTATTTTGGCAATAGATCACAGTAAGGCTGCAGCTTTTCAAAATCTGGCAAAGTAAAGGAGAGTCACCAGATGGAGTCCTCAGGTAACATACTGAAATCAATGTAGTTTATTAATACAGAAGTGTTTGGGTAGGCTCTGTATTAATCTCAACCTTCAAAAGCAGACTGATAGTGACTTGCCAGATTTTGGAGTTCACAGAAAAAGAGACCCTGGTAGCCGATGAAGTTATTTCACATATTTGCCTAGATTATTTTAAAGAATCTTGGGAAGGTTTATCTGCCATGTGCCACAGTATTCCTCTGTTTTCCCAGCCAAATAGATAGAGTTCAGCCTACCCATTTAAAAGGAGCTCAGGCCGAATAATTATATAGTCCAATTGTTCTCCATCTGCTGCTTGCTTGATCTACAAATGCCTTTTCTTGTACCAGGAAGCAAGCAACAGAAACTCAGCTGTTCAGAATTTCCATCTGGGAAATTGCAAGTTGCTGTGTTCCAGTACCTAGATGAAGAACCTATTCCTGTGTATAGAAAAGAATAGATTACAATGTACAGGAAGGGGAAATAATTTTAAAAATGCAAATTATCTCCTTTCCACTGGGTTAATACTAAAAGGTAAGCAGAAAAAAATCAAGTAGCAGATAAGCTCCTATGACACCTTTTCTAAGCTAGATCTCTGCAAGTTAGAACTTGTCCTCCATCCTTGGAACTGAGGATGATAGCTATATCTCTATGGTACTGAGGAATTCCAGGAAATATTTCTTAGAGTCGGGTTCATATTTCTTCTGGATCCATGTGTCTTCAAGCTTTTTACATGACTGACATTTATTAAAAACACAGGTTAGTGCCTACATTTTAAAAGCTAGCCTTAAAAGAATACCGAAATTTTTTGTCTAAAGCTGGGAACAAAGTGATACAAATCTGATTTCTTTCAAATACATATTTGGCATAAAACAAATGTCTACCACCAGAAATATAACTATGTGGGGTTTTTTGTGTATGTTGACAAAATATGCAATGACAAAACTTTCAAAATGAAATTTTTATACATTTTTCTTTTTTAAATTTATTATATTTTTTTATTTTCTTTCAGAAACAGAATTTTCCTAGTAGAACTAAATGTTTTGCTTGAATGAAGAGAAAACAAAAGGATTTTTCTAGAAACAACATTGACTTTTTTATGGATAGACAGCAACTTTCCAAATTAAACTATTTTCACAATTAAAATTTAATCTCATTCAAAAGAGCTAATTTATTTTAAAATCTACATTTTAACACTTTAACATGCTATAATTTGAAAGACTTATACTACTGTAAGACATACTTGAGCAAAATCTTCTCATACCAACATTTCCTGAATGACAGCAAAACCACAGATGTATATGCGGAAGGAGGAGAAAAACACCCATCTGACACTCACTATATAAAACAAAACAACGCAAAATAATAAAAAGAACAACAACAACAAAACCCAAATTATTTAAATTGGGAAAAGCAGAGACATAATATATATGATAGATAGTGACATCTTTAGCAGAATATATGTTTAATGTCTCATTTTTTTGTCTCACTTGGGTAGACTATGGTACTATTAACCAATCAGAAATATCACTGTATTGGGTGTCTGTACCTGGGTGCTATTAGCAGCGTGCTGCAGGCATGGTCTCTTTTGGAGATGTCAGAGCTGACCCATGCTGGACACAGCCACTCTCCAGTGGTGCTAACACAGGGCAAGGCTGAGCCAGCCCTTCAGTCAAGATGATAGTGCTTCTGGAACAATATATTTAAGAAAGGGCAGAAAACACTGCAAAAGAAGTGTTAGGAGGGAAAAAAAAATATTAAAAAAAAAAAAAAAAAGGATGAGAAACAGTCATGGGAACACAAAGGATAAGCAGATACTGCTGGAAGCTACATCAATGCATATGACTGTCATGGAGGTGATTAGAGACTGTCAGCACGGCTTCAGAAAAGCCTGACTAATCTGATGGCCTGCTATGATGGAGCAACCTGCATTGGTGGATAAAGGAAGACCAACTAACGTCTAATGTCGTCTACCTGTAATTCTGTAAGGCATTTGACATCACACAACATCCTTGTTGCTAAACTGGAGATATATATGTTTGATACAGACAATTTGATGGGCAAGGAATTAGCTGGATGATCACATCCAAAGAGTTGCAGTCAATGGCTCTATGAAGATCAGCACAAGTGGTGTCCCTTAAGGGTCTGTACTGGGACTGGTACTGTTCAATGCCTTTATTTAGGGCAAAAACTGTAGGATTAAGTGCACCCTCAGTAAGCTTTTGCATGACAACAAATTGAGTGGCGCAGCTGATATGCTTGAGTGAAGGGATGCCATCCAGGGAGACCTTGAAGGGATTGAGAAGTGGGTCAATGTAAGCCTCAGGATGGGAGTAAGACACTGGAACAGGTTGCCCAGAGAAGTTGTGGATGCCCCAGCCCTGGAAGCATTCAAGGTCAGATTAAAGAGTCTCTGAGCAACCTGACCTAGTGAAAGATGTCCTGGCTCTTAGCAGGGATGTTGGCACTTAGATGATCTTTAAAGGTCTTTTCCAACCCAAACCATTCCCCTGCAGCCTGTGGACAGACTATGGTGGAGTAAGTATCCATGGTGCAACCCTTGGGGAAAGACTCACGCTGGCAAGTGAAAACAGTGTGAGGAGGAAGGCATGTCAGAAAGAAGCTGCTGGAGATTTATCATTATTCCCCATTCCCCATCCCCCTGATGGCTTGAGAGGGTGGTGTTGAGGATTTAGCAATAAAGGGGTGAAAATGACCCTGGAAAAGAGGATGGGTATGTGGAAAAATGTTTTAGAGTTTTGGTGTTGGTTTCAATGGTCTTTGTTTCTTACAGTCCCACCCTTTTTAGTTGGCAATACATTAAATTAGTTTTCCCCAAGTTGAGGCTGTTTCGCCTGTGACAGTAGCTGGTAATAAATCTCTCTGCCTCTATCTCAACCCATGATTTTTTCATCTTAATTTTTCCCCTTGCTTTGTTGAGAAGGGCGAGTGAGAGAGCAGCTGGGTGGGTTGCTGGTTTTGACTGGGATAGAGTTGATTTTCTTCACAGTAAGTAGCTAGTATGGATTTCAGGGGTTTTTTTTTACATTTATGCTGAAGACAGTGACGATAATAGGGAGATGTTTTTGTTGTTGCTGAGCAGTGCTTCTTGGGAGTCAGTAGTGACTCTCACCAGTCAGTAGGCTGGGCATGGGCAAGAAGCAGGGACAGCTGATTCCAACTGACCAAAGGGATTTTCCATGCTATATGACATCGTGCCCAGTATGTAAAGCTGGGAAAAGAAAGAGGAAGAGAGGACATTCAGAGTTAGGGTGTTTGTCTTCCTAAGTAACTGTTAGGCGTGATGGAGCTCTGCTTTCGTGGAGATAACTAAACACCTGCCTGGCAAAGGGAAGTAGTGAATTAATTCTTTGCTTTGCTTTGCTTGTGTGTGCAGTTTTTGCTTTAACTATCAATTTGTCATTATCTCAACCCAGGAGTTTTCTCACTCTTACCCTTCCAATTCTCTCTCCCATCCCAAAGAGGGTGAGTGAGTGAGCAGCTGCATGGTTCTTAGTTGCCAGCTGGGGTTAAACCCTGACGGTGGGCATCTGGTAGCCAGCCAAGTTCAACTCACCACATTGCCACATTTGGGAAAGGCCAGGCAATATGTAGAATTTTAAACTGCTTCCTGCATCAGCCTTGGTAGCTTGTGCAGCAGGATGCCTGCATTGTCACGATTAAGAGTGTGCCGGTGTTCCCTTTGTAAAACCTCTATATCCAGGGGATTAGAATAACATGGCATTAAAAATTCTTTCTGAGCTGAAACTAAGAATACAGTACTTAGGCTATAATTGCACTGCTGATGTTGTGTGAGAGTCTTGTACTGTGACTACTAATATTAATTTCTCAAGCATTCATTTCTAATGATATTGGTGCTAGACCTGCAACATGACAGATACTGTAACACTGAGCCTCACTCCCAGTGGGGAATCCACCCAATGGATTGCCCTCGCTGTACAATGTACTGGCAATTTAAAAGACTCTGAAGAAGGATGCTGAGCAGAAAGCTGGCGAGCTAATCAGTAGAAGACACTGCAGAAAGGGTAACTTCTTTCTTTCATGGTACATAGAAGGTGACATTTTTTAAAATATTCATGGTATAAGTAGTGTTATTAAAGATGGCATTTATTTACCCTGAATTTTATGATAAATTGCCTTTAATATGGCAATGAAATAAATAGTATTTTTAAACAAATCTGTCTTTTTTTTAATTAAGCAGTGGTTCAGCCTACATCTAGTTTTTGTACTAGAAAGTCTCGGAAGCAATAGCTTGATAAAGCAACTTTATTGCAGAAAAGCTTGCTTTCAAAAGTTTCTGTAAAAGTTTCTTCTGCCCTGAAATGTTTTTAATTTGAGTACCTGACATGAAGTGTTGACAGGGGGTTTAGTTACAGCTATTTTGTCTGTGGTTTTCTCAAAGATATTCTTTCCTGGTCCTTGAAGTTGTATGTAGAGTTCTCCAAAAATTGAAATTTGCTTCAAGTGAAAACAAGATAAAGCAAGTTTGATTAAGATGTTCATAAGAGGTGTTGATACATGGTGAAGGTATACTAAAGATGGTAATTAAAGTGTTTTATTAAACTTGTTCTCTGTTCAATGTCTTTCAGCTTGTCAGAAGAAATTATTGCTACAGGTGTTTTCATATTAAGAATGAAACAAAATGATGAGGGATTAGAGAACAAAATCCTTACGGGAATGTATTTTTTTTAGGTACTCTATTGATGTTACTGCACTCTGTTGTGTGATGCAGCAGATGTAAATTTTCTGGCTGTACCTTTTCTAGCAATTTATGGAACTAATCACTACAATGGACAGTCTTAAATATATAATACCTTCCTTTCTGTCTTTTTAGAATAAAAGAGAGTGTATAGAGAGTAAAATCCCTGCTGAACAACCCCAAACAGAAGTATGTAATAAGTACTTCAATCATTGCAGTATGTTAGACAGTTCTTCACATATAATAAGTGTTAGGAAACAAAGTATGGTATAAATTAATTTTATGCTACTTACATCCTGGTTTACAATAATCAATGCTAACTACTAAATGTAACATAATGTTGGTAAACATCCTTTCTCACCCATTTGGGACCATAAGTCGTTGCTTCAATAGATATAACAAAAGGGCTACAAAATCTACCTATTGAGAAATTCTTTTGGATTAAATCCAGTAATTTTTCAAGGTTTCAAAAATTAAATAATAATTTTTAAAATCCACTACCAGCAAAATACAAATGATGAAGAATATGAAGCACAAAGCATGTAAAACTCAGGTTCAATGAGGTTCAGATCTCACAGTGGGTCATGACTGAATCTCACTGTGTCCAGTAGCTGTGCAAAGTCATGGGTAGTCATAATCACTGATTCTACTGGAGCTATCAAAGAGAAAATAAGTTCCCTTTATATTCAGAACAGTATTAAAAATTAACAAAAACCAAGCTCCTTCTGTGAAAGAAATAGGTTGTCACAAACAAGTTCTGTTTCTCAGTTTGTGGTCAAGCAAGTACCATTACTTGGATCCTACGTTGTTTATTGAAACTGTTGCTTTCTTTTAATGTTCATCACACCTAGTTGTATAAAGACTCAGTTCCAGCCTTTGCAAAAGTGTTACTAAGCAAAAATGGGCTCTTGGCTTGTTTTATACTCTGAATGTTGGTCAAGCTGTGGATTTCAAAAAAGGTAGCTTTGAAATTAATTAATGTGGACTTAATAATTAAAACAGCAGTATCAGCACCCAGTAATTTCTGCTACATTAGTCAGTTCACAGAGTTTATTTAGTTTATCGGAATTAATTAATTTTCCTTTCAGCACAGTCATTTATTTTCAAAGTAACTGCTGTTTTGAACTATTCAGCCATCCTAGTGAAAAGAATTCAGTATGGTATTAGGGAACTATATTGTGCCTCTCTTTTTATCTTAAAAGCCTCTAAGTGTGTGTGGTGGTTGTAATGGGAAAAAAAGTGACTGTTTTCCTAAGAGAATGGCATTTCCTAGGGTACGTTTATGTGGTTATGAGCAGTATATTACATCTTGTATGGCAGAAGTTGTTAAAATTGGCACATTAAAAGGTTTGCCTCTTTTGCTCAGAAAAAAAATAACAGTGCTAATGTCTATATAACTCCAGATTTCTAAAGCCAGACCCTGAATTACACGAGACCTTCACTTATTGTAACTGAAAAGAATGTAAGAAGATCTTGGCCATTCTTTAGGTCCCAGTGCTGTAGGTCAGCCAGTGGTATGTAGCACTGTGCACAATCTAAGACAGCATTTGGATTATTTCTACCAGCCATACACTCTCCTACAGGGCTCCCACCATTAAAAATATTACAAAAATGACCAATAAGCTCAGAAAAATGGGAAGTATAAATCTGCTGTTGTTATGTTAAGCAATAAATGGATATATCAGGGTTAGTATTATCATAAGACATGGAATCTTTAACAGATCTTAATGGACTGAAGACAGAAAGTATGTTAAATTAATGTCTCTGTATAGGGAGTTTTCACTGAAACCTGCATGAACAAATTTTGAAGGTTTCAATTACAGAGAAGTCTGAAGCAAAAAGCTTATCATACTAATTCACCAAAAACCATCCCATTAACCAATCATTTCTTGTTGATCTCAGGAAAAAAAAAAAAAAAAAAAGAAAAAAGAGAGAGAATTTAAATGAAGCTTTGATTTTCAATGGTTTATTGGAAGAGGTTGTTTCAATAAAGAAATTTAAAACTTGGCATACACATATAAACTCTCTGAAAAAGAAGCAGAAAATAGAAAGGAATATGATATAGAAAGACAACTAGTATGAAGTCATACTGTTCATTGCAGAGTTGGAAAGAAAAAGTTGGTCTTCTAAACTCTTATTTAGACAACTATTTACAAGTTCAAATTACTGTTGGAATTACTAACATAATGATACACCTTTCAAAACAACTCTGTGAAAAACTGACAAATATTTTAGCAGCCAGCACTACAGTATATTCAGATGTTTATTATACTAATATAAGTAAATAATGTAGTTTTCCTACTGTAATATTAAAAAAAAAGCAACTAACAACATCAAAATTAAATATTTCACATATAATGCCCCAAATACACTCTAGATTGCACATATACTGTTACACATAACTATATTTTGATGTGAAAATAGCTCTCCTTACAAAAATTCTTCTAAGCATTTTATTATAAAAAATACTAAGTATATTCCTTTTAACTGTTTTGGGTTGTGGTTTGGGGTGGTTTTTTTGTTTTATTTGTTTTAATTTTCTAAACCACATAAATAATAGATAAAATTAATCTGTGACTGAATATCATTGTTCCTTTATGTCTCTTGCAAAATGTTTTCCTTCAGTGGTATCTATAATAAATTGCACATTCTAGCTCTAAAAAAAGGATAGGGCACTGTAATTAATGTTAGAGGATGTGTGTTTTCTTGTTCTGTTTTGGCTTTGTTTTAACGAATCTTTATCAATAACAGATTGACATAATTGGCCTTATACTCTATTGAGGAAAAATATTCTTGTTCCATACCACTGATGGAAAAGACCACTTAGATCACAAACATTACAGCCCCTTGAACCATCCTCCTTTTGTGTATTTTTTCTTCCCCCTGACAATATTATCCATTAAGATCCATTTACCATCAAACTTCCCATCAGTATGGGTAAGAGATCTGAATGTAATTCCCAAGATAGTCAAAAGGGGTTGAGCTGCTAAACAACATTTCAGTATCCAGGAAAAAACAGGAAAACAAACAAACAAACCAACAGATCCCCCAAAAACCCAGGAGATGCACAGAAATAGAAGAAATAAGGAAATGAAGAACTGATTTCTGATGAAAAAGTGTAGAATTACTATATAGATTAACGATGAGTATGGCCTCATACTCATCTTTGCTCAATTTATCCCACAACATCTGTATCTGTTACACTAGGATCTATCAAAAAAATTACATTCTTAGATTATCTTTCTTCTGATAACCTCCAGAAGGGTTGAAGTTTGGAGGTACTGTTACTTTGGTACAGAAGTGATCATTTCAACTTTAGATCAGCTAATTATTCCTACGTGAAATTGCCCTTATTGGAAGTCATGTGTTAACACAGGATACATTGAATTCTGTGTGTCCAAGCTGAAATCCAGTGGTTTACTTAACATTTCCACACTTCAGACCTTGAACAATCCCAAGCGATCATAGTTCTAACACTTAGCTGTTCCTACATCAATACAAAGCTCTAGTATTCAGCAATTGTTAAATACTGTGCTGTATGTCTCATTATTACTCCAGAGAATAAAGACATTCCATCAGATATTGTATCCACAAAATGTTAGAACAGTTTCAAGTCACTAATCCAAGCAACCTACCAATGCCATCTAGTTAATGTTAGGTGGAAAAGCACCTTCGCAACACTCATGTCATGATAGAACTCCCTAAAAGACAACATATACCTAATTTGGTATTAGACACAATGCGCCTAATCCATTCCAGGCTGCAGATAACTAACACAGTGAGGATTTGTACTAAATAATACTACAGACTCAAGTTTCCTATACAGGACTCACTTGGCTGTTGGTTTAGCTCATAAAACACAGCCAAAGGATGTATTTGAATTTGAGTTCATGTCTATGATGAAGATTTCTGTTTCATAGCCTAAGTGCTACCCCAACTCATCTTATTCCTAACATATTCTGAAAATTGATGTTTAATAACTTCACTACAATGTCATGAGACAAGATTATTGAATCAGAATTGTCTAGGCTGGAAGGGACTTTTCAGATCATTGAGTCCAACCATTAACCTAACACTGAAAAAAAACATCACTAAACCATATTGCTAAACACCACGTATATCCATCTTTTAAATACCTTCAGGGATGGCCATTCCACCGCGCTCCTGAGCAGGTTGTTGCAATGTTTGATAACCCTTTCCATGTGGAAATTTTTCCTAATATCCATTCTCAACTTCTCCCAGCACATCTTGAGGCCATTTCCCCTTGCCCTATTGTCTTTGACTTGGGAGAAGAGATCATAGTGAGGGGGCCAAAACTGACCTTGGTATTCAAGGTGTATCTCACCAGTGCTGAGTGTACAAGGACAATCACTTCACTAGTTCTGCTCACCACACAATTCCTGATACAGACTAGAATGCTTTTGGCTTTCTTGGCCACCTGGGCAGACTGCTAGTTCATTTACAGACGGCAGTCAACCAACACTCCCACATCCTTTTCCACCATGCAGCTTTCCAGCCACTCTTCCTCAAGCCTGTAGTGCTGCATGAGCTTGTTCTGACCCAAGTGCAGGACTTGGCACTTGCTATTTTTGAGTCTTATACCATTGGCTTTGGACCATCCATACAGGAGTTAC
Source organism: Nycticryphes semicollaris (assembly GCA_013400055.1). Classification (NCBI taxonomy): domain Eukaryota; kingdom Metazoa; phylum Chordata; class Aves; order Charadriiformes; family Rostratulidae; genus Nycticryphes; species Nycticryphes semicollaris. Next base: position 460,759 of record VXBJ01006732.1, on the reverse strand, counting down.
AGTTGACAGGGAAATGAACACGACCAGCCAACTAAATAGTAAATACTTGGTTTTATCCTAATCCAGAAAAGGCAGCATTACACTTCAATGTTCAACATTTCTTTCCAGATTCAGTTGCCTTAACCCTCCTTAACAGCATTAAAATGTCATAAAATTTTGCACCAAGGTCTTTAAGTTCTTGCTTCAGTAGTACAACATGGTGCAGTGTTGCCATTACACCGTATCTTCGTATTTCTTAAAATTTCCTGCATGTGGATAGATTTCTGGATAACAACTGTTTAAATACCCTCACATTAAAAATGTTAAACCATACATTCAAAGTACACATAAGAATTATTTTTTCAGGGTCAATAAATTCTTCCCTGTTCCTGTTGCTTGTGTGGATACTTTGCATAAAACATTTTATTTTAACCACTAAATAAGATACATTTGTTGTGACTCTGTGTGAAATTCTAAACCATCATGGCTTCTCTTTTTAATCTTTTGTTGGTTTTGTGGGTTTTTTTAAACCCTGAAAAACAGAAAATATTTTTTTTGTGGAAAAGCTTTCTGACTTTCAACTACAGCAACTCTGTGACATAGTTATGTAAGAATTAAATATATGTGCCCTCTCTCTGCACTGTAGATTGTGAACTGCAGAATTCCCAGAGGGGAGTTTCAGCTAGATCACTATCAGGTATTGGAGAATGTTCATTGATGATGTGAGAATTGTTATTCATAGGCTTTATCTGCAGATCTTCTCATCACTCCAGAATTTTAAACTCCTTATTTATGTCAGCAGGTCATTGAAGCAGAGCTACATTTCTTAGAGAAGAGATGATATATACAATAAAGTGGATGAATACATACCACTGAAGACTAGTGCAACTTTTACAGTGTCATCTTTTTTCACATTAAAGCATTTCTGTAGATTATGAAGGCTAAAGTAATTTCTCTTAAGTCAGGATAAATAGAGACAGTTTATAATATCTGCACCAAAATCTCTTACTAAATTTTTCAGGAAAGAACATCAAACAAACCAGTAAAAACAATTTTTACAGTTTCACTTCTAAATGTTATAATTGTTTGTGTATCGCAGTAGAACCCAGAATTCTTATCTGACTACTGTAATTTCTTATGCTAGGCAATATATAAATAATATAAGATGAGATGTACATAAACTAAGTTCATTTCCCCACCATCACAATATTTATAAGCAGAAGAAATGATCAGAGAACCATATATAAGCCCAATTGAATTCTTTAAAAGATTACTTTTCATAATGTGAGATGAAATAATTCTTTGTGCTTGGGCTTTTACACCATTGCTGTCATGTACCAAATCAGTACATACAGAACAATGGAAAGGGTTCAAGTGAATCTGTGTCATTTTAATTTGAACAAAAGTATTCATATGGTCACTCGCAGAGTGACCATATGGGAGGAGCTAACAGCATTCCCAATGCACATCTGGACATAACTAATATACAGGAGAAAAAAAAAGGGGGAAAAAAAAAAAACAAAACGAAAGAGGAAAAATTGGGCATAGATAGGAAAATAAAACTAGAAGCTTCTTGATCTTTCAGCATCCAGTGTGATATTGAAGTGTGCTTTCTTATGGACAAAGTTGTCCTCATCTTCATCATACAGGTGAAAAATTCAATATTGTGGCATTGGCACCTAAGTGGAGAGTTTTGAAACTGTTAGTAAGTAATGAGGGAGGCAGAAGGGCTCAGTGCAGGTTTAGGCTTAGAAGGAGGTAAAATAAGCCAGGTTCAGTGGAGTCAAGATAGGGGACCAGGAGAAGTCAGTCTAATCCTTTTAAGGATGATGGTGGCAAAAGGAGTGTCGGGTATCAAAAGAGATCCGAAGACCTGAGGATATGAATGACACTACACCCTCGACTGAGATAAAAAGCATCCTGCTTGATAGCAATGGTGATCTCCAAAAGTATTCCCATTGATGCCTTCTCGCACAATTGTTTCTGTACTTCTAAACCACTCCCTCTCAAGCTACATTTCATGAGGGAGGAGGTTGCCTGATGTGTATGCTACTGTTGCAATGACAGGATGAAATGGGAGAAAAACATGGCCTAGCATGAAGCAAAACCTACCTTCTGTATATCATACATTATACCATGGATTTCATGTCTAGTGTATTTCAGTTTTTTCTGTACAGAAAGTGTTTCAGACCTTTTCTCATCTCTCTGTTGTGTAGTTCCTTTGCATACACTTTTATTATGTAATATTCTATGTGTATTTTATATCTATATCTACTTATAGTCATATCATTAGAGAAGAAGAGAAAGACAGGATGTCACCAGATTGGTATACACTATTCAAAATGCAAACATGTGAGAGTTTTATATAATGGCATATTTTACTTTAGGTTAATTCCTTATTTAAATTTTTTCATAGTCTGTTTTACATAGGAGTAAAAAGAAAAAGAAAAACAAAAGACAGTAAATTGTGCCACAGTTGCTAGGTTGCCTGCACTTATTCCACATAAATGACAGGATTCTGAAAAACTTCCACATCCTCTTGGAATGGACAGTCAAGGCATTCACCTTCTGGAGTAGAAATGTATGCATGAGTCTTCAGGAGTCTCCAGTATTTATAATCATTTTAATTATTCTGTACCAGTACTCTTGGGTTTTTTGTTTTTTTTTTCCTCAGGGGCTTATAGGGGATTATTTATTGAATTAACTATCTCTCATAAACTTGATTTTTAATAAAAGAAACATACAAAGCCACCAGAAAATGAGAAAAACCTTTATTTTCTTAAACAGATAATCTCTGAAAAATGTAGTCAGTCTTAACCAATCACTATTGGCAGGATTAAAACTTTTCAGTGTCTTTGTCAGAGATTCAAGATTGTCTTGGTAAGCTTCTGGGATGAGTCCAGAGATGAGCAATGAAGCTGGTGAAGGGTCTAGGGAATGTCTTATGAGGAGCAGCTGAGAGTACTGACATGGTTTAGCCTGGAGAAAAGGAGGCTGAGAGGGGATCTTGTTGCTCTCTACAACTACCTGAAAGAAAGCTGTAGAGAGTTGGGTGTCAGTCTCGTCGACCAAGTAACAAGTGGCAGGACAAGAAGAAATTGCCTCTAGTTGTGCCAGAGGAGGTTAAGACTGGATATTAAGAAAAAATTCTACACTGAAAAGGCTATCAAGCATTGGAACAGGTTGTCCAGGGAAATGGTGCAATCACCATTCCTGGAGGTATTTAAAAGATGGGTTGACATAGTGTTTAGCAACATGGTTTGGTTGTGGTTTTTGTAGTGTTAGGCTGATGGTTGGATTCTATGATTTGAAAGGTCCCTTCCAACCTAAACAATTCTATGATGCTATCATTTCTTGATTTGAGTGTGATCTTCCTTTTTTGTAAGTCAGCACTGACTTTTCATATAGTTTCAGGTTCTTCGTGTTACCGATCTTCCTTAACATTATAAAGGATAAAACTTTAGTCTCATTGGCTGTAAAACTTTGAAGAAATTTATGTCAATAATCCAGACTTGGTATCATTGCAGTGACTCTATTCCTGAAAATGTCCTTTCTCTGAACCATTTGGCAGGAATACAACTGGAAGCAAATAAATAAAAGTAAAACTGTAATAAAGAACAATTTCACAATAGTTTAGGAATATTCTATGCTTCCGAGGTATCTGCAGCTAAAAATTATGCAAAGAACAATTTCAAGAGCCATGAAAGCAGACAACAATCCCAATATAAGATTTGGTTTGCTGATGTGACGCCCGTGGGCACAAAAATTGGCACTCAGAAGTAATCTAAGTACCAAAATTCAAGTCTATAATCCTCACAGCATCCTGAAAAGAGATTGCTGACACATAAAATTGCGCTAGGAAAATCTCAAGATGCACAGCTTGCTGCTGCCATAAATGGCTAGGACTGCTGCCATCTTGGCATGGCTGAGCTACTGCACACTTATTTGATACTTAGCCCCATTAGTAATCCACATAGTTGTGCTTTGCTCAAGACCTCAGTTGGAATGGGAGATATTCTTTAGTATAGCTAAAACACACTATAAAATCAGGTCAACACAACTTCAGTAGCCATTGCTACTTTAATTGAAAAATGTGGAACTGAGAATTGAAAAAGAGGAAGATATGGTTATGCTTGTTAAATATCATATCATATTTGTACTTATTCAGAAACTAGGGTACAGCCTCTGACATCCTTATTAACATCAGGATACTTAAACTTAAGTTTCCCATCCCAAACTTGAAGCCAGTGGCAGGGATGAGCAGATTAATTAATTACATGCTTATGAGGAGTCTGTACTGATGAAAAGTAAAGAATGGTACACTGTTCATTCAATTTATAAAGCTTTCACTTGAAAAACAAAAATCTGTTTTCTTTTCTGATCATACAGACAGATTGGAAGACCAGAGAGAAAGACAGTGAACACCCACAGAAATAAAAAAGCAGTTGTCAGTATCTGTGACACATTGGACATAACAGCATTTCCCCCTCTTTTTCTCCTTAAACATTTATAGTTTTATAGTGATTTTCTAAATGTTTCAGCTAACAAAGAAACATTTACTTCTCAAATTCTGAACAAGAACCTTGAACGACCTGCATCTAAACTGTTTGTGGTCATACTGGTATGTAGAAAAATAAACTATTCAAAGAATTTATATAGATTGCTATATTCTTATACTATTTCCTAGGCATCCACTATTAAATGCATTTAGTACCATTATACTGGGTTAGAGATCTGGTACAACTGTTTTTAGAGTTCCATAGAAAATACCTTTCCTCTGTCTGAAAGTATTTATTAATGCGCTACTGCTAGTACCCAAACAATACCATCCATAGAAGCAAGAATGTATTTTTTACTTTTTTTGTTTTCACATATCTAATGTGACAACTTTGCTAATTTTTTTATTAATAACTTATGTAGAAATTGCACATATATTCTGTTCAGTGGGTATTAATTTATTTTATAACTCTACATCTAATGTAAATGTTCTATTTAATGCATCTTTCTCCATCAGACAGAACAGGAACTGAAATTCTATCAGAATGGATTCTCTCAGGATTTCCTCTACCTTTTAGTCTAATCTTTACCCAGCCCTATCTTTGTAATTCCATTTCCCCAGAAACATCAATAAAGATTTCAACTTTGATGAGGCCACATCATAGTTTAACAAAAATTTTTCTCTTTTCAGTTTTAACCATTGATGGGATGCACTTTCAATTAGCAATCAGTGTTTTTATATGTATAATTTTTCAGTTGGAAATTAGTTGGCAGTTATGAGGAGCATCTGTTCTGTCTATATTTGATACAGCTGTAATTGAGATAATGTTTGCTAACCAAGGAAGACAGGGTAGATTACAGCAGTGAAATTCTGAGACCATACTAACTGTCAAACTGAGTTATAAACCAGTTTTCAATGTCATTGATCTTTATATGAAACTTCCATCCCTCAGTAGAATCAGTAGGGAATGCAACTGAACTACGAAAAAAATGATACTCTTGTTCTTCTACATTTCTTTTTCTCCTTTATCTGACATAGTAGAAAGGTCACCACTTGCTGTATTTGTGGAAGCATGCACAAAATGAGCGAAGTTCACCTAATATTAAGGTTCAGAATTTAACATATTGGTAGATTATAACTTTGTGTTATCTACAAATATATTCCAGTTCATGTACTTTGCTGATTCTTCTGTCACTGATCCTTTCTATGAGAAAGCTTCTTTGGAGTTAGCATAGCTTCTTTTAAAGTTTAATTGGAAGATAAGGCAATTTATTTGAAATATATTTAATATATTTAATGTATTTATCTAGTTGTCCATTACTTTACATATTAGTACATATTCCAAATTTTCACAAGTCACAGCTTTAATAAAATACTCCTGCAGTTTATGTAGTTTAAGAAAATATACAGACATCAATGACAGTATCCATAAACAAGCAGTAGCCATGAAGAAAACAAAAGTCTTGGGGCAATCATTTATTTGAAACAAAATTAAAGCAAGCTAATTCAAAGGACAGTTGGAAATCATCCTGAGTACCATTCACATCATATAAATAGAGGAACTCTATTTCTCTGCACATTTACATCACCCAAAGAAGTCTGAGACATCTTTACAGATCTGGTAGACACTAAACAATGCCAGCTGAAAACTTGTTTTCTATGTCTCGAGAACAGAAGAGCTACACTCATGACATCTTGAATGGCAATAGATGCCTAGTTTGATTAGCTGAACTCAGCACTAGCTGTCTGAAATGTCTAAATATGAGCAAGCTGTTTAAATTCTCATTAGAGAAGGTCCCTTATCTATTTTACTTCCATAAACTCCTTCACAAGGCATGCCAAAATGACTTTTCAATTAAGTACAATCAATTTTGTCTGATTAGGTGATTGATGCCACCAAATACAAAGTAAAGGGTGGAAAGTAAGTAATAGGACCATATGTGATACAGGTAGACTAGAGAGAAATGAAGTACTAGTTACATCAGGACTACAGAAAGAAATGATGAACATTAGAAAAGATCCAAGCCAAAATTCATCTCTCTGTTACTTTTAAAGTATATCCGTAGCTCACCAGAGGGCATTTACAATTTTATATTGATAGTCCAGCCTGAGACTGCCTAAAATGCTGTCTGTCATGTAGACATAAGATAACTATGCCTTATACGTATGACCCCATAGAGACCTAGCTAGTCAGCTTAAGAGTGGTCACTTCAGACCCATCAAAGTATATGGTGATCGATTAGCTAATCTTAGTGGTCACAGTGTAGACAGGACTGTAACAGGGACTATGATAAAGAGGATCATGCACGTAAAGTGCTTGTACTGGATTGTTCCACAATGGCTAAATCTAAGTACTGTAATGAATAAAAATAGAGTAGGCAGGATGACGGGTTTCAGTTCAAAAGGCATTTCAGACATAGCCATTTGAGTCTCACATTTTAGCCAACTTCCTACAACATAGTACAACTCTAAGTACAGACACCCTCTGCTATTTTTTATCACATTCATCTGCATGTAGGGTGCAAAAGAGAAAGAGTGAATAGACAGAGGTGAGGCTTCACATTCTATACCTAAACCAATGAAGAAAAACATGCGAACAGCACTATATCTTATAGTACAGGCTGCTATTTCTAGTCCCGATTTACTTATAATAGCTATATATTCATACATTTATGTCTAAATAAAACAAAACAGGTAATTCTTTACCAAATTACATGATCCAGATCATATACTCAAATTTGGCTGTCCTTCCATTTGCCGCTTATAATGAGTAACCACATCTACACATTCTATTAACAGTACCTGAATGGTACTCTGCTAGGAACTCTGCCAAGATATTTTCTGGAAAAGTGCTAAGTGAAACAGGCTATTTCTTCCCAGAAGTTTGATAATGATTGAGCTAATTCTTTGAGCCTGCTTTATGTAGTCACGTTGATTACTTGTCCCAGTCACATACTAGCAAGCCCAGCTGTAATTGGCAACTCAGCTGTGGAAGTGGAAAGAAAGCTTTCTTTGAGAAAAGGAAAGTACTGTTGAAATCAGCGGTCATAATCAGTGTCTTTCATTTAATACTGTAGAAATAATAACACTTTCTGAAACTCAAGTATCTGCAGTAGACAAAAGTCTGTGGTCAAGCAAAGGTACATGAAACCTGCTCAAGTATATACCCTAAATGAAATGAAAGCATCACTGAGAATTTCTAAGTCTATCTGTAAGTGCATGAGTGGACATACCAGCAGATAGACAAAGCAGAGAAATAATGATGCATAAGTACAGATATCAGGCAACAGAAGAAGAATTTGGGGGCCAAGGGTTGGGGGGGAGCTTTTGTAGAACTATATGTTGGGTTTATTTTTTGAGTTATCTTACGTTCAGGGATAAAATAAACTTTATATCTCTTTGATGAACAACCAAAATTGCATCAGAAATATCCCTTTCGATTTAATCAATTCCTTCTCCTGCCAGAAACAATGCACTGACTTCTCAGCTTTGACTGGTTGCTCAGGTCAAATGGGGTTATATTGCAGACTGCTTTTAAAGCATTTTTTAAGAAGTGCTGATAGTTAAAACCAAGAAAACAGATGAATAGTAAAATCTTAAAGCATTCTGCTGTGAGAGCAAGTACCTTATTAATTTGAATTTTATTTAAAATTAAATTATTAGTGTAGCATATTTGCTGTATTTGGGTAATTTCAATTGGGAAAAACAATGGTGACCAGAAATCTTACATTACAAGTGAAAGATCTTGAAAAGATCATATTGTCCCTCTCAGAGAGCACATCAGCAGCAAAATTATTCTGCCCAAGGCAGAGGAAAAAAATATTGTTAAGTACAACACTATTTCTGTTATGATCTTTCTACTGTCCTCAAGGAGTGCCATGTTTCTGATACCAATTTCTTCATATGTCACTTTTTGTAACAAGTCTTTATGCCCTTGTACACACTCAGCCTGTTTATCTGGGTTCACATCTATGGACTTTCAAAACTGGAGGACAATAATTTTTCCCAAAGATCTAGTGCTATACTAAAAATACTGATAAACTACTTAATTTCCTAAGAACCCTCAGCCTACTTGCACCATAGGATTATAAAATGAAAAAAAAACCAATGTATTACTGTCTTTTGCTTATTCTTAGCAAAATTTAAAATATCTGAATTATCTATTAATAACCTCTCATATAATCTGAGAATTGTCTAGGTTGGTAGGGACCTTTAAGATCATCTAGTCCAATCATCAACCTAACTCTTATAAAAAATTGTCACTAAACCATGTCTCTAAGCACTATGTCAACCCGTCTTTTACGTATCTCGAGGGATGGTGCCTCAACCACTTCCCTGCGAGCCCACTCCAATGCGTAATAACCCTTTCAGTGTAAAAATTTTTCCTAATATCTAATCTGAACCTTCTCTGGTGCGACTTGAGGCCATTTCCGCTTGTCCTATCACCTGTGACCTGGGAGAAGAGACTGACCCCTGCCTCTCTACAACCTCCTTTCAGGTAGCTATATAAAGACATAAGGTCTCCCCTCAGACTCCTCTTCTCCAGGCTGAACAATCCCAGCTCCCTCAGCCTCTGGTCATCAGACTTGTTCTCCAGATACCTCACCAGCTTTGTTGTCCTTCTCTGGACCTGCTCCAGCACCTCCATATCTTTTTTGCGGTAAGGGGNGGTCAACACTCCCACCTGACTTGGTGTTGTCTGCAAACTTACTGACGGTGCACTCAATACCCTTGGCCAGACCACTGATAGACATGTTAAAGAGAACTGGCCCCAGTACCAAGCCTTGGGGGACACCACTCATGACCAGCTGCCAACTGGATTTATCTCCATTTACCACCACTTTCTGGGCCTGGCCCTCCAGCCAGTTTTTAACCCAGTGGAGAGCACTCCCATCCAAGCCATGGGCAGCCAGTTTCTCCAGGAGGATAATGCAGGAGACCATATCAAAGGCTTCACTAAAGTCCAGGTAAACAACATCCACAGCCTTTTCCTCATCCACCAAGTGGATCACTTTGTCATAGAAGGAGATCAGGTTTGTCAAGCAGGACCTGTCTCTCATGAACCTGTGATGGCTGGGCCTGATCACCTGGGTGTCCTTCATGTGTTGCATGCTGGCACTCAGGATGATCTGTTCCATGACCTTTCTGAGCACCAATATCAGACTGACAGGTCTGTAGTTCCCCCAATTACATGTTACATAAATTGTAAATTAATTGGTCCAATAAAATATTGATAAAAGATTCAAACATATTATTGGTAGTGGAATGGAAATTTATCCTCACCCTAAAAATATTTTATTTGTGACCTTTTTCTCCCTAAGGTATGCGACTGAGATTCTGTTACAGCCTACGTATACCAGGACAATATCTTGACAACTATAATAAAAGTAAGTTTACAGAATTTCTGGATATCTTTCACATTCTCCATGAAGTGCCTGATGCTACTTTTACCAACCAATAAACATTTAACAATTTTTTTAAGGAGTTGGAAATTTCAAGCCCATAATTGTGTATGTATAAATAATACTTAAAGCCCACTGTATATTAGATTTATTATAGCTAATAGTGCTGTAAGTACTTAATCAGGGTTGAGTCTCCCATAGGGATCTTTATGGGCATAATTAATATCATGTGAGAAGACTAGTTCTGAACTTTATTATATACGATTTTAATATACTAAAAAGCTAGAACACAAGAAATGGTTAGTGAGAGAATTTCAAAAGATTTATGCATCTCTGGTGAACACCAAGATGCTATATCTAGCAGTCAACATGGTTGCCAGAAAATGTATTATTTTGCTACTTTTCACAAAAGTAAAGTGTTTAAATGTGGTTTGCATTCCCATCCTCATGTCCTCCCGCACACATAAAAACACACTGCATACATTCCTACACAGACTGCTTTGCAAGGATAGTTAAAAAATAATCAGAGATTCACAGAGTGATATGTGGTTGGAAGGGGTTGGAAGGAACCTCAGGAGATCATCTAGTCCAACCCCCCTGTCAAAGTAGGCCCATCTAGAGCCCATTGCACAGGAACATGTCCATGTGTGTTTTGAATGTCTCCAGAGACAGAGACTCCACCACCTCTCTGGGTTTCAGTTTCAGTCAGTTTAAATTCGATTAGTTTCCTTCATATTAAAACCAAGAATGTCCAGCCTTCCTGGACTTCTTTTGCCCTTCAGGACTGCCTTCCAAAAGGCTCTGTCAACCACACTCCTAAACAAGTCAAAGTCTACCCTCTGCAAGTCCAAAGTGACAGATCTACCAAAGCCCTCTTTCTCCAATAATCAAAACCTATATCTTTTTGTAGTCACTATGCCAAAGAGAGCCTCCAACTGTCACATCACCCACAAATCCTTCTCTGTTCACAAACAGCTATAGTAGGTCATCCTCCCTACTTGGCTCACTCATTGGCTTTGTTAGGAAGTTATCTTACACACACTCCAGGAACCTCCTAGACTGTTTCCTCTCTGCTGTATTGTATTTCTACCTGAAGTCCCTATGAGAACAAGGGCTAGAAATTGTAAGACTTCTTACAGCTGCTTATAGAAAATTTTGTCTGCCTCTTCATCCTGGTTGGGTGGTCTATAACAGACTCCCACCATGATATCTGCCTTGTCAGCCTTTCACCCAGTACTTACCTGTACCTTACTCAACCCTATCACCACCATCATTAAGCTCCTCCTGTTCTTTGTTCATGCTGTATGTGTTGTTTGAGACACATACTTCATAGTGTGAACAAGCTTCATAGTGTGAACTAATTTCCAGAAAAACTCTTGCAGATGCAGATTGCTAGCTTTTAGAAGTCAAGGGCAGACATAAACAGGCACATAAGCATCTGGTGCCACTATGATATCCAAGGCATTCACAGGGGCTGATAGATATGATACAGCTAGGGGTGAAATGAATTCCCTGAGGTATCTAAAATGATTATGAGACTCCTGCATGGGAGTAAATAAAATTAACAGATCTCTAAAATGAAGTCTAATGACTCCAAATTCCCTTTAATATTTTGACTTTGGAATCTACTCAGCTACCTACATTTCCTTGTTTGGTACTGTTTGAAGTAGGGTACTTAGGACATCCAAACACACTGGCAAATACAAGGGGCAAACAGGAGGTATACTCTTGAGCATTTTAAAGGACACTAGATGCTAATAGTCAAGTAAGTAAAGTGTGTCCTCAGAAAAGCACCTGAGATGGTAATCCAAAGAAATTCTGATGGGACTTACCACATTAATAGTGCTCTGTCTGGAGCTGTATTGACTGATGAGTCTGTGATTCATTTGATCTTGATGCTTTTTTAAAAGCAAATTCTTGAAACTGTTTGTATTTCTCCTGTAACTAATGATCTCTTTGAACTGGTCTGCAGCCTATGAAGGTTTCATAATCAGTTCACAAACTGCCTGGTAGAAAATTCCTTGGCAACTGTCCACCGAGTCCATAATGTTATCCCATGATTTTCTGGCAAAGGGCCCATTAGAAAGCTTCATAATAAAGAGATGCCCATTACCAAAAGTAACAATCCATGCTTGTAGAAACTGTAGCAGTTGCACCAGCATAAAATTTGTCAGAACACTTAAAACTCTGAACTTATACCAGTATAATTCTCCATGTCAATATTTTTTATACCAGACTAAGTATGGCTTTTTGGTTTACCTAAAGCTATTTCTCAGGCAACATAGGAAATTCCTATTCTCTGGATTAGAAGATATTTCAGAAAGAAATTCTGTGGAGTCTTCTTTTGTAAAATAAGAATAGGACAAAACTAAATTATTCATAAGTACAATTTTCTGAACTGAGACATAATCCCACAAAACTTGGTAAGAATGTTTAAAACCTCTGCTCTTGTGTCTGATAGAGAAAGAACTACTAGGGAAAAAGAACACAGCAGATGCTTTATGTTCCAGCAGCTATAAATCGCACTTTCCTTTTGGCACTGGAAACTCATTTTAAGAATTAAAGTCTTCCTGAATGTTCAGATGCCATGGAATTTGCTACTGTTATTTAAATGTGAAATCATGCCTGTTTACATAACTTTCAAATACTAACTAATAATTTTTGTTTAAATTACCAGCTTTCTAAATTTACATGTAGATATCAAAGGTAGATTCAAAGTGTATGCTATTGTGAATATAAGACATTACCATTAGAATGATTAATTGTAAATAAAAAATCAAATTATGTAATAACCATCCTCTACTTCCTGTAATTTTACATCATAGTAACACTTTAAGAATGAAATTGCACTGATGAGGGGTACATGAAAGGTTTACATGATCTAGCTCCCTGTTGTATTAGAGAATTCAATTCTAGGCTTATATTTGTATGTTATTCTTGGTCAAAAAGAAAGAAGTATACAGAACCCAAGTCAGTAGCCTAAGCAGAACCTTGAGGTGTCATTTTTGTTCCTCAGGGATATGAAAGGTATAAGAAGCTGGCAGGTGTAATATATAATCTATGACAAACCTGTGGAGAAATAGATAGTGACTACTGGGGATAGTGTTGGTAATATATAAAATGTTTGCGCAAAGGGAATGAACCCTCTTTCTCTCCTACTTGCTCCAGTTGTACAATTTCCCTTAATTTGGGCAATGGGAAGATGAAATATAACTGTCAGCTGAACCATAGGATTTTATGCCTTAGATATGTTTAAACATAGTCTGATATTTCACATGCTTATGTCAAATATTTTTTTATTTCTGTTTTTCCATTGAACTGTGAGAATGTTGTAAATATCACTTTTTATCTGAATTCAGAGAAAAGGAATTTTTGAACATTCACATCAGAAAAGACCTATGGACTGCACTATATTTCAAACCCAGAACAACGTTATTTGATTTATTGCAGATTAAAGATTAACAAGTCAGCTTTTGAGCTTTCAGAATACAGGAGATGACCATAGGTTGTGACTATGAGAAGTAAATAAGAAAGTTTTCTCAGAAATACTAAAACCATTGGATAAACAATAATTTTTTTTCACATATATCACAGAATCTTAGTCTTAGTGGTTGGAAGGGACCTTTGAGATCATCGAGTCCAACCACATGAAAAAAAAAAAAAAAAAAAAAAAAAAAAACCAAAAAACAAAACAAAA